>JAESUZ010003228.1:0-184467 GCA_017311185.1 Proteles cristata cristata | reverse complement strand
ATTTTAATGAAGAAATATATTATATTAGTCTCCTATAAACCAAGAGCTAATAGCCTGGAACTGGTACTTTGGCTTTCTAAAAACTCCAACAAGACAAGCCAATTACAGACTCTGAAACATTTTTATTTTTAGTTTCTTGTAATAGCAATTCATTCTCTGCTATGGTACATTAACTGGGAAACAGTTTGAAATGAGAGTTTTGGCATCTTTAGAATAATTGACTATAATTACCAAACTTCTAATAGTGCAGAGAGGTTGGTGGGGGGAAGGATAGAAGAGCAAAAGATTAGGTAAGGGGAAAGTGTATCCAAGAAGGCATAACTTTCAAATTGACATCTGGGGAACACAGTTTAGCTTAACTTTGTTTCCTTCCAGTTTATCTTCAAGTAGAAAATAGTTTGGTCCTTTGTGCTGCTTTCTGCCTTTGTGTATGATGTAGTGTTACTTTGGTGAGCAGGAATAATTAGTTGTTTACAAACAAAGAGTGCAATAGGCACAGCTGTGATATTCTCTATACTATAATCTCTGGCAGTCCCCAATTGCTAATGTTGTTAGCTGGCCTGTTCCCATTCCTTTTAAGTGGAATTTCTTTTGTTTTGAAGGACTGTCACTTTTTTGATCTACTCTTCAGTGGTTCTTCTTGCCTATCTGTTGCTGTTGTTGCTGCTGTTGTTGTTTAAATTCCAACCCAAGTCCAATCTGGAGTGGAGCTGGTAATGACAGATGGAAGGAATCTTTGGGAAGGATAGAAAAGCACAGTGGAGGGGCAGAGAGAGAAAGAGGGAGAGGGAGAATCCCAAGTAGGCTTCACACAGTACAGAGCCCAATGACTTGGAGCTCAATCTGAGGAGTCATGAGATCATGACTTAAGCAATCTCACAAACCATGAGATCATGACCTGAGCAGATATCAGGAGTAGGATGCTTAACTGACTGAGCCCCCATGTGCCCTGTGGCAATTTCTTAAAATAAGACAATGAAGTTTGCCACATCAATTGACTTGTCCTTTCACAAATGATTTCTCTGTAGCATGTAATGCTGTTTGATAGCCTTTTACCCACAGTAGAACCTCTTTCAAAATTGGATCAATTCTCTTGAACTCTGCTGCTACTTTATCAGCTATGTTTATGTTGTATTCTAAATACTTTGTTGTCATTTCAACAGTCTCCACAGGTCTTTACCAGGAGTAGATTCCATCTCAAGAAAACACTTTCTTTGCTCATCCATAAGAGGCAATTTTTAATTTTTTAATGTTTGTTTATTTCAATGTTTATTTATTTCTTTATTGTTTTTGAAAAATTTTTAATGTTTATTTATTTTTGAGAGAGAGAGAGAGAGAGTAAGCAGGGGAGGAGTAGAGAGAGAGAGAGGGAGACATAGAATCTGAAGCAGGTTTCAGGCTCTGAGCTGTCAGCACAGAGCCTGATGCAGGGCTCAAACTCACGAACTGTGAGATCATGACCTGAGCCAAAGTCAGATGCTTAACTGTATGAGCCACCCAGGTGCCCCAATAAGAGGCAACTTTTAATCCATAAAAAGCAAGTTTTTACATGAGATTACAGCAATTCAGTCCCATCTTCAGGTTTCACCTCTAATTCAAGTTCTCTTCCTATTTCTACCACTCCTGCAGTTACTTCCTTGACTGAAGTTTTGAACCCTTCAAAATCATCTAGGAGGGCTGAAATCAGCTTCTTCCAAAATCCTGTTAGTGTTGATATTTTGATCTCTTCCCATGAATCGTTAATGTTCTTAATGGCATCAAGAATGATGAATCCTTTACAGAAGATTTTCTTTTTGTTTAAACTTAATTATTTAGGTTTATTTTATTATATGTATGTATGTATGTACATATTTAGAGAGCATGCACATGTGGGAGGGGATGGGGCAGAGAAAGAGGGAGAGAGAATCCAAGCAGGCTCCATGCTGTCATGTACTGTGCGATCAGGACCTGAGCTGAAATCAAGAGTTTGATGCTTAACTGACTGAGCTAGCCAGGCACCTCTCCAGAAGTTTTTCAATCTACTTTGCCCAGATTCATCAGAGGAATCACTATTTATGGAAGCTTTAACATTACAAAATATATTTCTTAGATAACAAGACTTGATATTTGAAATGAATCCTTGATCCATGGGCTGCAGAATGGATGTTGTGTTAGCAGTCATGAAAACAACATTAATCTCATTGTATATTTCCATCAGAGCTGTTGGTTGACCAGGTGCATTGTCAATGAGCTGTAATATTTTGAAAGGAATCTTTTTCTGAGCAGTATATCTCAACAGTGGGCTTCAAATATTCAGTAAGCCATGTTGTAAACAGGTGTCCTGTCATCCAGGCTTTGTTGTTCCATTTATAGAGCACAGGCAGAGTAGATTTAGCATAATTCATAAGGGCCTTAGGATTTTCAGAATGGTAAATGAGCATTGGCTTCAACTTAGTCACCAGCTGTATGAGTCCCTAACAAGAGTCAGCCTGAGCTTTGAAGCTTTGAAACCAGGCATTGACTTCCTCTTTGTAGCTATGAAAGTCATAGATGGGGGCGCCTGGGTAGTTCAGTCGGTTAAGCGTCTGACTACTGCTCAGGTCATGATCTCACAGTTCGTGAGTTCTAGCCCCGCATTAGGCTCTGTGCTGACAGCCAGCTAAGAGCCTGGAGCCTTCTTCAGATTCTGTATCTCCCTCTCTCTCTGACCCTCCCCTGCTCATGCTGTCTCTGTCTCTCAGAAATAAATAAAACATTGGAGGAGGGCGCTTGTTGGGATGAGCACTGGGTGTTATATGGAAGCCAACTGGACAATAAACTATTAAAAAATAAAGTTTAAAAATGCAAGTTATACTAAATAAATATTTTGTTTTATTTTTTTAAAATGTCATAGATGGAATTTTCTTCCAATACACAGCTAGTTTGAAAATCTGTTGTTTAGTGTTGTTAGCTTCATGAATTATCTTAGCTAGATATTTTGGCTAACTTTATGCACCTTCTACATCAGCACTTGCTGCTTCAGCTGGCACTTTTATGTTAAGGAGATGGCTTCCTTCCTTAAACCTCATGAAGCAACCTCTGCTTTCTTCTGTAGCTTCCTCACCTCTCTTAGTCTTCATAGAATTGAAGAGACAGAATTAGGGCCTTGCACTGGATTAGGCTTTGGTTTAAGGAAATGTTGTGGCTGGGTTGACCTATGCAGACCACTAAAACTTTTTTCATATCACCAGTAACACTCTTTTACTTTGTAATCATTTGTGTGTTCACTGGAGTAACAATGTTAATTTCCTTGGCTAACTGACACAAGAGGCCTAGCTTTCAGCCATCTCAGATTTATATATGTCTTCCTCACTAAGCTTAATCATTTCTAGGTTTTTATTTGAAGTGAGATATGTGTGACTCTTCCTTTCACTTGAATACTGAAAGGCCATTGTAGGGTTATGCATTGGTCTAATTTCAATACTGTTGTGTCTCAGCAGATAGGAGGCCTGAGGAGAGGGAGAGAGATGAGGGAATGGCAGATTGGTGGAGCAGTCAGAACATACACATTTATCAATTAAATTTGCTATCTTATATGGGTGCAGTTCATGGTGTTCCAAAACAATGACAATAGTAATATCAGATATCACTGGTCAACTATAACAAATACAATAATAATGAAAACATTTTAAATACTGTGAGAATTATCAAAATGTGACATAGAGACATTCAGTAACCAAGTGCTGTTGGAAAATTGCTCTGATAGACTAGCTTGACTTAGGTTTGCCAAAACATTGAATTTGTAAAAACTGCAGTGTCTGTAAAGGCCAATAAAGTGAAGCACAATAAAAAGAGGTATGCCTGTATACTGTTTGACCCCAAGACCAGCTAATTATTTGACTAGAACAAGAGCTTTCACATACACAGCATGGAAAACCAGTTCTCAGGCATAAGGCCAAGACCTGATGGATCATTGAGTGATCTGGGACATTTCTCTACCCCTTATAGAATGTTCTGTATTTAATCTTCTCATCATTAATGAACAAATAATCACCACTGCCAGAGGCAAGGTTGTAGAAAGGATGAACTGATGGCCAATATGCTTCCTTCCATCTTCTTGACCCCTTTTGCAGCTTTGTAGTTGGTGTGCTTTTAGTGGAGTTAGGAGTTAATGTCTTTGAAAAGCCTTAGATGTGGCTTGTTTTCCTCTTAGGAATATTGAAAAGATGAACATGTAGTAGGAAATTTTGAGACTTTTCTGGTATTATAGACTCTTATTCCAAAAAGCACTTCTTGTAATAATAAGCCCAAATGACAGAAGAAATATTAACTTATGAAAATAAAATTTCTAAAAGCAAATTTTATGAAATAGTTGACTGCCATTTTATCTTCATTATTTTTAGAACACACAGGGAGAGATCATTCATACTTTCATTTTTTCTCTATCTTCTCATGCCTTATTCATTTGGTTTTTAAAGCACAAGGAAGAAAAGTTTGTGAGGCAAAAGATAAAAGTCATCTTTGTTTGCACAGAAACATACTTTGTTGGCTCAAGGACTATAGTACACAGAGTAGTCTGGCTTCAGAGTCATCCATGCGCTGTTAGAAGAAATGAAAGCATTGTTCTTAGAGCAGAGACAATGTTTCTGAACAAGATTTCCCTTGTTTTCTTCTTGTACCTTTGCTCACTTTAGGCTCTGTATACGATCAGGCTTCCAGGGATGGCATATAGTTACTTGGTAAGGGATAGGGAGAGGCTAGGGCTCATGCAGCATCTGGAAGCCAGGAGGGTTGCCCAAGAACTTTCAGCTTCTGGAGAAAAGGCACAGTGTCAGGCGATCAGAAGAAGAAGAACGGAACATGGATTAAATACACATCTTCAGGCTTCATAAAAGGAGAAAAAGGGCCTGATTTGCTCCCCATGAAGCATGTAAATTTTATGGTAATCTCTTTTTGTAGGGCAAAGAGTGAGTGGGTCTGAGGTGCTGAAGAAAATGAAGGTCTCCACCTATAGGCTGCTTCAGGAAAGAGCTTGATCTTCCTTTTCTATGTCTAAGTGGACTAGGGGAAGTTTTAAGAAGCTATCCATGCTAGGGTCAACTTCCTCAGGATTCATCTTTATGCAAAGGCTGCAAAAGAATTTGAAAGTCATGAACACCTGACCACTGGAGAAAACCTTTACTGGCTCAGAAATCAGTCTCTGTGGTTTAATTAACTACCCATTTGGACACTGATTTTTCTTTTTTCTTTTTCTTTTTCTTTTTTTTTTTTCAAATAGTTTATTGTCAAATTAGTTTCCACATAACACCCAGTGCTCATCCCCACAAGTGTCCTCTTCCCCCCCACATCCACCAGTCCTCAGTTTTTGTCAGCATTCAAGAGTCTCTCATGGTTTGCCTCTCTCCCTTTCCCCCACTATTTCCGCCCTCCTTCTCCCCCTTGGTCCTCTGTTAAATTCCTCCTAATCCTCCTATACGTGCACACATATGATATTTGTCCTTCTCTGCCTGACTTATTTCGCTCAGCATAACACCCTCAAGGTCCATCCATGTTGCTACACATGGCCAGATTTCATTGTTTCTCATTGCCATGTAGTATTCCATTGTATAGATAAACCACATCTTCTTGATCCATTCAACCGTTGATGGACATTTAGGCTCTTTCCAGGTTTTAGCTATTGTGGAGAGTGCTGCTATGAACATTGGGGTACATGTGCTCCCATGCATCAACATTTCTGTATCCCTTGGGTAAATTCCTAGCAGTGCTATTGCTGGATCATAGGGGAGTTCTATTGTTAGTTTCCTTAGGAACCTCCACACTGTTTTCCAGAGGGGCTGTACCAGTTTACATTCCCACCAACAGTGTAGGAGGGTGCCCGTTTCTCCACATCCTCGCCAGCATCTAGAGTCCTCTGATTTGCTCATTTTAGCCACTCTGACCGCCGTGAGGTGGTATCTCAGTGTGGTTTTGATTTGTATTTCCCTGATGAGGAGGGATGCTGAGCATATTTCATGTGTCTGTTGGCCATCTGATGTCCTCTTTGGAGAAGTGTCTGTTCATATCTTCTGCCCATTTCTTCACTGGGTTGTTTGTTTTTCGGGCGTGTAGTTTGGGGAGTTCCTTGTAGATTCTGGATATCAACCCTTTATCTGATATGTCATTTGCAACTATCTTTTCCCATTCCGTTGGTTGCCTATTAATTTTCTGGGTTGTTTCCTTGGCTGTGCAGAAGCTTTTAATCTTGAGGAGGTCCCAACAGTTTATTTTTGCTCTTGATTCCTTGCTTTTGGGGATGTGTCAAGTAAGAAGTTGCTGCGGTGGAGGTCAAGGAGGTTGTTTCCTGCTTTCTCCTCTAGGGTGTTGATAGTTTCCTGTCTCACGTTCAGGTCCTTTATCCATTTTGAGTTTATTTTTGTGCATGGTGTGAGAAAATGATCTAGTTTCATTCTTCTGCATGTTGCTGTCCAGTTCTCCCAACACCATCTGTTAAAAAGGCTGTCTTTTTTCCATCGGATATTCTTTCCTGCTTTGTCAAAGATTAGTTGGCTGTATACTTTTGGGTCCACTTCTGAGTTCTCAATTCTGTTCCCTTGGTCTATGTGTCTGTTTTTGTGTCAATACCATACTGTCTTGATGATGACAGCTTTGTAGTAGAGGCTAAAGTCTGGGATGGTGATCCCTCCCGTTTTGGTTTTATTTTTCAGGATTACTTTGGCTATTCGGGGTCTTTTGTGGTTCCATACAAATTTTTGGATAGTTTGTTCTAGTTTTGAGAAGTATGCTGGTGCAATTTGATTGGAATTGCATTGAATGTGTAGAGTGCCTTAGGTAGTAATGACATCTTAACTATATTTATTCTTCCTATCCATGAGCATGGAATGTTTTTCCATTTCTTTGTGTCTTCTTCAATTTCCTTCATAAGTTTTCTATAGTTTTCATCACACAGATCTCTTATATCCTTGGTTAGGTTTATTCCTAGGTATTTTATGGTTTTTTGTGCAATTGTGAATGGGATCAGTTTCTTGATTTCTCTTTCTGTTACTTCATTGTTGGTGTATAAAAATGCAACCGATTTCTGTACGTTGATTTTGTACCCTGCAACTTGGCTGAATTCTTGGATCAGTTCTAGTAGGCTTCTGGTGGAGTCTGTCGGGTTTTCGATGTAGAGTATCATGTCATCTGCGAAGAGTGAAAGTTTGACTTCCTCTTTGCCAATTCTGATGCCTTTGATTTCCTTTTGGTGTCTGATGGCTGATGCTAGGACTTCCAGCACTATGTTAAACAGCAGTGGTGAGAGTGGGCATCCCTGTCGTGTTCCTGATCTCAGGGGAAAAGCTCTGAGTTTTTCCCCTTGAGGATGATGTTAGCTGAAGGCTTCTCATAGATGGCTTTGATGATGTTTAAGTAGGTTCCTTCTGTCCCAACTTTCTCGAGAGTCTTTATTAAGAAGGGATGCTGTATTTTGTCAAATGCTTTTTCTGCATCTATTGACAGGATCATATGGTTTTTATCTTTTCTTTTATTGATATGATGTATCACATTGATTGATTTGCGAATATTGAACCAGCCCTGTAACCCCGGAATGAATCCCACTTGATCTTGGTGGATGATTCTTTTGATATGCTGCTGGATTCAATTTGCAAGGATCTTGTTGAGAATTTTTGCATCCGTATTCATCAAGGATATTGGCCTGTAGTTCTCTTTTTTTGCTGGATCTCTGTCTGACTTGGGAATCAGTGTGATGCTGGCTTCATAAAATGAGTCCGGGAGTTTTCCTTCGCTTTCTATTTTTTGGAATAGCTTGAGAAGAATTGGGATTAATTCTGTTTTAAATGTCTGGTAGAATTCCCCAGGGAAGCCATCAGGTCCAGGGCTCTTATTTGTTGGGAGATTTTTGATCACTGATTCAATTTCTTCACTCGTTATGGGTCTGTACAGGTTTTCTATTTCTTCCCGTGTGAATTTTGGTAGTGAGTGTGTGTTTAGGAATTTGTCCATTTCTTCTAAGTTGTCCAATTTGTTGGCATATAATTTTTCATAGTATTCCCTGATAATTGCTTGTATTTCTGAGGGGTTGGTTGTAATAAGTCCATTTTCATTCATAATTTTGTGTATTTGGGTGCTCTCTCTTTTCTTTTGGATAAGTCTGGCTAGAGGTTTGTCAATTTTGTTTACTTTTTCAAAAAACCAACTCTTGGTTTCATTGATCTGTTCAATTGTTTCTTTGGTCTCTATGTTGTTTATTTCTGCTCTAATTTTTACTATTTCTCTTCTTCTACTGGGTTTAGGGCATTCTTGTTGCTCTGCCTCTAGTTCCTTTAGGTGAGCTGTTAGATTTTGGACTTGCGCTTTTTCTAATCTCTTGAAATAGGCCTGGAGAGCAATGTACTTTCCTCTTAGGACTGCCTTGCCGCATCCCAAAGATTTTGAATTGTTGTGTTTTCATTTTCATTTGTTTCCATATATTTTTTAATTTCATCTCTAATTGCCTGATTGGCCCATTCTTTAGAAGGGTGTTCTTTAACCTCCATGTTTTTGGAAGTTTTCCAGACTTCTTCCTGTAATTGATTTCAAGTTTCAAAGCACTGTGATCTGACAGTGTGCATGGTATGATCTCTATTCTTTTATATTTATTGAGGGCTGCTTTATGTCCCAGTATGGGATCTATCTTGGAGAATGTGCCATGCGCACTTGAGAAGAAAGTATATTCCCTGGCCTCAGGATGTAAAGTTCTAAATATATCCGTCAGGTCCATCTGGTCCAATGTGTCTTTCAAGTCCATTATTTCTTTAGTGATTTTCTGTCTGGTTGACCTATCCATTGCTGTAAGCAGAGTATTAAAGTCCCCTGCTATTAGCACATTCTTATCTATAAGCTTGTTTCTGTTTGTGATTAATTGTTTTAGATATTTAGGTGCTCCCATATTCGGTGCGTAGACATTTATGATTGTTAGTTCTTCCTGATGGATGGACCCTGTAATTATTATGTAGTGCCCTTCTTCATCTCTTGTGATTGTCTTTAATTTAAAGTCCAGTTTGTCTGATATAAGTATCGCTACTCCGGCTTTCTTTTGATTTCCTGTAGCATGATATATATTTCTCCACCCCCTTACTTTTAATCTGAAGGTATCTTCCCGTCTAAAATGAGTTTCTTGTAGACAGCATATAGATGGATTTTGTTTTTTAATCCATTCTGCTACCCTATGTCTTTTGATTGGAGCATTCAGCCCATTTACATTCAGTGTTATTATTGAAATATGTGGGTTTAGAGTCTTTGTATCTTTTTTAGGGTTCATGTTTGTGGTGGTGTCTCTGGAATCTTTGTTCCTTGCAACCTTTCCTTCAGAGCATCCCCCTCAGGATTTCTTGTAGGGCTTGCTTCGTGGTGACAAATTCTTTCCATTTCTGTTTGCTTGGAAAGGTTTTTATCTCTCCTTCTATTTTGAATGACAGGCTTGCTGGATAGAGGATTCTTGGCTGCATGTTTTTACTGTTCATCACATTGAAGATCTCTTGCCATTCCTTTCTGGCCTGCCACGTTTCAGGAGATAGGTCTGTCACCACTCTGATAGGTTTCCCTTTGTATGTGATGGTCCTTTTCTCCCTAGCTGCTTTCAAAATTCTCTCTTTGTCTTTGTATTTTGCCATTTTTACGATGATATGTCGTGCAGAAGATCGATTCAAGTTACCTCTGAGGGGAGTCCTCTGAGCCTCTTGTATTTCCACATTGACTTCCTTCCCCAGGTCGGGGAAGTTCTCTGCTATAATTTGTTCCAGGACTCCCTCAGCACCTTTCCCCCTCTCTTCGTCTTCTGGGATTCCTATGATACGGATATTGTTGCGTTTGACCGTATCGCTGAGCTCTCGAATTCTTCTTTCCTGTTCCTGGATCAGTTTGTCTCTTTTTTTGTCAGCTTCTTGTTTTTCTAGAATGGTGTCTTCTAAATCACTTATTCTCCTTTCTGCCTCTTCCATCCGTGCATTGGAGGCCTCTAATTTATTATGTATCTCATTTATCGCATTTTTAAATTCTTCATGCCTATTTTTATTTTCCATTCTGTCTGTAGCCATAGTTTCTTTGATGTCCCCTATGTTTTTTTCAAGCCCTGCTATTAATTTTACCATTATTATTCTAAAATCTTGTTCACTTATGCTGCTGATATCTGTTTTGAGCAGTTCATTAGCTGTCATTTCTTCTTGGAGTTTCTTTGGAGGAGAGCTCTTTCGTTTCATCATTTTAGTTAGCTTTCTGGCTCTTGTTGGTTTTAAAGACCTGTTATGCTCTCTGTTTCTATGAGCACTGCTCTATCCAAGAAGACTCTTTGACTTTCCAGGGCCTATCCTTTCAGAGATTGTTTTTTGAATGGTATCCCCGGTCTCTCTTGTTGGGACCTTAGTTATTTTATTTTCCTATTCGTAGTGATATTTGGGACTCTTCACCTTGTGTACTCTAGCTTGTTTCTTGAGGTAGCCCTGGAAAAGAAAACAGACAGACAAACACACAGGGAGCAGGAGTACACAAATGCATAGGCTGATTCAACTAACATGCAATGCGAGAGGGAAAACGAAAAAGTTAATAGAAAAGACGGAAGAGGGAGGGTGAATAATAGGGAGCATAAAATACATAAAAGGGTCAAAAAGGGGAAAAGAAAAGGATAAAAGAAGAAAACCGATGGACAAAGAACGGTTTAAAGCATATACCTGGATTTCCCAGCTAAAGTTAAATAGCCATGTGTATGTAGTGCTGGTTGAAGAGCATAGAGAAAAAGAGAGAAGGCAGGGCGAGACGAGGCAGATTTGGAAATAGAATGAACAGGCAGAAGGGATAAGAAGCTTTTTTCAAAGAGGTAAAGGGTAGAATATGGTTGGATAGGTGAGAGAAGGATGCTGGAATTATCCAGAGAAACTATATAGTCTAATTACTCCCGAGAGAAATAGCTGAAAAGTCGGTAGGTGTAGAATTTACATTTACAGAATGGACTTGTTGTGATTGTTTAAGCAAGCTGGCGACCAGAGTTAATCAGGTCAGTGTTTTGGGGGAAAAAGCGAGAAAAGAGAAAGAAGAAGAAAAGAAAGAGAAAAGAAAGGGGAAAAAAAGAAAGAAGAAAAAAAAGGAAAAAAACAAAAAAGGGGAAAAAGAAAAAAAAAAAAGGGAGGAGGGCACCTCTCAGGCAGGGATGGGCGTGGCGTGATCCGATGCCTCAGGCGGGGGTTCTGCCTTGGCGATTGTGGGGAGGAGAGTGACGGTGCTCCAGTCCCTTCTTGAACCCCACGCTGCAGCTCGCTTTTTTTTTTTTTTTTTGGCGTGTCAACTCCCCGTTCCGGGGACGCAGCCGAAGTTGGTTGCACTCTTCAACCCAGGCCAGTTCCAATCTCCAAATCCCAGTCCGCACGCCCCGCTGAAGTTGTCTTAGACACAGCTTCCCAGGCAACCCCCTCGGGCAATTCCAGGCTCCCTGCTGAGCTCTGGGGGCGGAGTCAGAATCGCTTCTTCCTTCTCTGGGTCAGGCTGGCGCGAATGCGCGGGGGCTTGCCTGCCGGGTCCGCGTAGCCTGAGCCCGCTGGAGTGAGGAAAACCCGGTCTCTCTATGGCTCGTCACCCGAAACACGAACTCACAGGCAAATTTCCCAGTTTTTAGCTCTTTGCCTTCCCTCTCGAGTTCCAGCCAGCCAGGAGCGCGGACGCCCGGTGTCTGCGCGCTCTTTCAGGGGTCCCAGCCGCCCTGGAGCTACAATGGCGGCAGGCGCGCCGCCGCCGCTTTAAAACCCAACCTCCAGGAGCGGCACAAAGAAGCAGTTTGTGTGCTCAGCCTCCCCCAGGACCAGTTGTCGCGAGGGGACCTGGTGTGCAGGTATTTGGCAAGTACGGTCTTTCTATGCACCGAGCGGAGATTTTTCTGTCTCGGACTCTCTCCTTTTCCCCTCTCACTCCCCGTAGAGGGTAGAGGGGGATCGCCTCCCACCCTGGAGGCTCCGATCCCGGCCCGATTTTACCTTCCCCGGTTCGCACTCACGTTAGAAGGCTTTCTCAGTGGATTCTGCATCCTTTTTCTCCCAGTCTCTCAGGTTTTGTAAGGTTTCCAATGGCTTCAGATCTTTTCTGTGTGATGTATGGGCGTGAGTGCAAGTACGGAGCTCCTTACTTCTCCGCCATCATGCCCCCCCACGTACACTGATTTTTCTAGCACTTGTTCGGAATGTAACTTGTCTTCCAAACTTTACAAAAGAGACAACCAGAATCCAGATGGATTTGTGGCTGTAGGGTAGTTGCTTGTTTTTTTTAAGCATAGCTTATGCTCTCTCTTGCTCCTCTGACTCTCATACATAACTTGCAAAAGCAAGAATTTTAGCTAGAGAGAAGCAAATTATTTCCCCCAAACAAATGTTTTCCCAACTTCTGTCCCCCTTAGATCTCATGTCCCTGAAGGCAGTTCTGATGGTAAGCACTACCCAGAGGGGTCTTCGTGGTTGTTCTCTCCTCTGTGCTCCACATGTATATACCACTGACATAGCATTTAAACACCACATGTTTTATGTAAGTGTCTTCACTTACATTTCCCTGACACTAGAAATGTGAGCTCCTTGAGGGCAGGAGAAAAAATCTAATTCATCTCCATATCCCTAGCATCTACCATAGGGCCTGGCAAATAGTCTTAACAGTATTTGTTGAATTGAATTAAATTAAATAATTTCAGACCTGAGCTATACTAGCTGCCATTTGTTCTGCAACAGGCAGTCATGGACAGCCAGGGAGCACGAGGCAAATGTTTTCAATTGTGCAGAGGACTCTGAATGATCTCTTTTTACTTTTCCTTTTTTTTTTAATGTTTTTATTTATTTCTAGGAGAGAGAGAGAGACTGCGTGAGCAGTGGAGGGTCAGAAAGAGAGGGAGTCACAGACTGAAACAGGCTCCAGGCTCTGAGCTGGCTGTCAGCACAGAGCCTGACGCGGGGCTCGAACCCACGAACCGCGAGATCATGACCTAAGCGAAAGTCGGACGCTTAACCGACTAAGCCACCCAGGCGCCCCTCTTTTTACTTTTCATTCTACCCCTTCACATTGCTCCCATCTACCAGATTTTTGTACTGGTTACCTACAGATTGTGAAAAGAAAGGTCTTAAACATGGTGGAGGGTTTTCTGTGACTTTTATGTATTTTGACCTGGAACTGATGGCTTTGTCATTTTACTCAGCCTTTATACAGTACAGTCAAATCTTTGAGACTAACTTGGGGATAGGCCAGTCGGAATTATAGATAGAAAAGAAATGCAATTTTATTACTTTCAAGTTCATAGAGTAATAAGAAGCAGACTAACAAAGCCCTTGCCAGGATGTTTTGTCAAGCAGAAGTCCTTGGACCTACTTTAATGAATAAGTAAGAATGATGTGCAATTAACATACTTATTGTTTGTAAATTGCTTCCAAAGTGCTTAAAACAATTTATTCTCTTAAGTAGTTTAAACACTTCCTTTATAATCTTGTGTACACCATAATTTCCCCAGCAAACCTGTTAAAAAATAGATACAGCAGCCTCGCTCTATATGAATGGTCACCAAATATGAACTAGTGATGTCTGAACTGCAAAGGTGGGACTCCAAAACAGAGAAGCCAATAAGCCGGAGAATAATGCTTTGACGAAGTGGGCAGAGCAGACTCCTTCTTTCCTATTTAGATATTGTTAGTGAGAGAGGCAGGGGCTTAGCTGTAGTTCCTCACTCCTATTTAGAGAAGAGAAAAGCACCCTCAGAAGGAAGCAATACTTGCTAGCCCTGCTCAGTTGTCTAATGGCAATTTCCACTGAGGCAGTAAAATGAACAAATTTACCTTTTGGATAATTTCCCTATGATGAAACAGTCCCCAGTGGGCAAGACTAATAGAAGATATTGTATTTTGATTGCAGTTTATTTCTAGCAATTATAGATGAGCAATTTAAGTGGCAACAAAGCAAGTCATTTGCTAGGATGAGGCCATATTTCACAGAGCTTTATCATTCAACTTTCTTTGGATCACTCAGCTAAAGACAGTCTGTTTCCTTGGGTGCTTCATACAATCTCTTTCTACAGTATCCCGAGGAACACTTTTCTTAATGATAGGATATTCGCAAGAAATGATTTACAAGCATCATTTTCACTAAGTTTCACTTTTTTTCCTATGAGAAATCTAGTTGACAGAACTTAAAGCATTTAGTTATACTCTTTGGAGACTTCTTTTTTTTTTTCTTTTGAGTGTACCATAATATATATTTACAAAATTTACACAGCTTGTGGCATACAGCAACAAGCTATCCATCACACACAATACAAGAGCTTAGTAGTCTGCTCAAAATGTTAAAAAAAAAAACACCTTCTAAAAAGACAAGGTTCTGTTATACATAGTCTGTGCTGAAGTCATAAGCATCATCTTCCTCTTCGGTCATTTTATCTGAGATGTAAGATAGTGCTGACTCATCTGCTTGAGACTCCTCAGGCAGTGCCCAGGACTCCTCTTCTGGGACCGTGGCTAAGCTGTCTTCATCAGCTTCTTTGTCAACACTCTCTTGGTCACTGTTGAGGTCGAGGTGGTCCTCCCCCTCCCCTTGCTGTTTCTTTTTCTGTTTTGGCAGTTCTTCAGGTATGTCCATTTCTTCTATTATTCCATTTGTTAGACCCGAAGACTGGAAAAGGATGCTACTGGCTAAATGAGGGCCCCTGATGCTGTGTATGCTGTGTGCGTTGTTCTTTTCTAATTCTTCTAGATTAAGGCCCTCTTTCATCTCTGTCATGATGCCCTTGTTAAAATGTGGAAAAGGAGTCCAGGATGTAGGCGGATGGCAATAGTAACCTGAAGAGGCACCTGTCCACTCAGACCACATCAGTTTGGTCACACCTTCTACATTTGGGCTTCCACCTCTTTGGTGCAGTCCTCTTCTCTGAGCAAGCAATGTAAAAAATTCCAGAGGATTCTTAAAGTCTGGGATGGTAAATTTCAGTACTACCTGTCGAGCATCTGCCTGGGACAAGATGGCGCTAGCAGCCTCTACTGGTTTCACCACTTCAGTACTCGCTGGACTCCTCAGAGCAAGTGTGCTGGCAGAGTTAAGTGGAGACACGATGCAGCTTGGACTGTCTATGATTGTGATCTGTTTGTCCAGGGTGACAACCTGCATGCACCTTGTAAGCCCCATCGATACACCAACATTACATATCCGTTCTTGTTTCAAGTTATTGATGATGCTGCTTTTCCCCACATTTGGGAAACCAATGACTCCAACCTGAATGGCTTTGCCATAAGTCTCCTGAAAACTTTTAAGCAGCTTCCAAAGGCCTTCCTTCCCAACACAGCCTTCATTTCTCAATGGAGCTAGCTTCCTTAACTTCAAATGCTTGATTATCTTGCCCTTGTTCCTCAGATTTGTTGAGGCTCTGAACACCACTGTTGGTAATTCCTTCTTCAAAAAATTTAGCCAGTTCTCCAAATTCTCCTTTGGTACCAAATCTGATTTATTTAATACAAGTACCAGCTTTTTCTGTCCACTCTGGATAATGGCCTCTTCTACCTGGGGACACCTGCAACCGAGAGGATCTCTGGCATCCAACACCTCCAGCACAATATCGGAGGCTTCAATCACCTTTTTAAGTTCCTGACAATACAACTTCTTCGGATTCTGTTTGCCTGACTTGGTTTTGTTCTTAGCCTTGCATTGCCCAGATTCCTCCTTCACAGGTTCCAAGTTAGATGCCTTAACACCAGGGTTAGTTTCAAGTTTCCTTCTCTTTTCCTGTTCTTTCTGCCTATCAAGTTTCTGCTGCTGTTTTAGTTCTTAAAGTCGCTGTTTCCTTAGCTCCGCTTCCTGGAGAAGAGCCTCCTTAAAGGGAGCACTGTTTGGAACTCCTGAGTCTTTTCTAGGCTTTTTGTGACCCCGTTTTTTGGTCTCCTTCCTCAATTTTCGCTGGTGCTCTCGAACCTTTTTTTGGATCTTATACCGCTTATGACAGGTCATGCGTTTACTTGCTTTCTTTAACTTCGGTCGCTTCATCCTGGTAGCGAGAAGGGCTCTTTGGGGACTTCTTAGGAGAAATAATAGGAAGGACTTGGGCAAGTTGAAAAAGATGAGACCTGGCTTGGATGTCACAAGAGCTGAGTTCTAAACCCATGCCTGTGTTTTTATTAACCAGTGTGTTGCTTGAGGGCAGTTGTGAGATTCCCTGGCCCATTTTCCTCGTATTCCAAATAGTGAGTGAGTGAGTGAGTGAGTGAGTGTGTGTGTGTGTGTGTGTGTGTGTGTGTGTGTGAGAGAGAGAGAGAGAGAGAGAGAGAGAGAGAGAGAGAGACTCCCCAAGGTCTTTTTGTGTTTTAATGCTCTGCTGGTAGATGATTTTGTGATGGTAATGAATTCAAAAGGATATTTTTTAAAGCCTGTAGTGGACAGCATAGCATTGTCAGACTGCACTAATGATTTGAAGAACCTTTGCAAATGACCATATTTTGTAGTAAAGCAACTGAAGTCTTTCTCATGATCTGAAGAAGTAATTAATATTGCATGAAAGGGTTTTTTTTTTTAATGTATGAAGGATAGATCTCAGAAGGGAATATAGATTGAAAGCAAAAGCAATAAGTCAGCCAATTTGGGCTTACATTACCTGATGCCTGTAAAGTTAGACTTGCTGGAAGGTCCCCTGGTTCATGAAGCAGAAGTCTTAGTTTCTTGCTCTGACTCTGTCAACACTTGGCTATTTGATCTTGAATTCAAAAACCCTCTGGGCCTCAGTTTTTCCATCTGTTAAAAAGGGGAAATGATACCTTACCTATATATTTCTTAAGTCTGCTGTAGTTATTGGAAGAGGGCATAAGTGAGGGCTTTGTGTAAAACAATCGCCACAGCAGTACAATGTACTATTTAAGAAAATAATTTTTATTTTAAAAATTAATGTTTGGGGTGCCTGGGTGGCTTAGTCGGTTAAGCGTCTGACTTTTGCTTAGGTCATGATCTCTCGGTTCATGGGTTCGAGCCCCACGTCGGGCTCTGTGCTGACTGCCAGCTCAGAGCCTGGGGCCTGTTTCAGTCTGTCACTCCCTCTCTCTCTGACCCTCCCCTGCTCACACTGTCTCTCTCTCTCTCTCTCTCTCTCTCTCTCTCTCTCTCTCTCTCTCTCTCCTAGAAATAAATAAACATTTAAAAAAATAAAATAAAATAAAAATAAAAATTAATGTTTATTTTATTTTTGAAAGAGAGAGAAACAGAGGGTTAGTGAGGGAGAGGCAGAGAGAGAGAGGAGATACAAAACCTGAAGCAGTCTCCAGGCTCTGAGAGCCTGATGCAGGGCTCAAACCCACAAACTGTGAGATCATGACCTGAGCTGAAGTTGGACACTTTACCAATTGAGCTACTCAGGGGCCCAAAAAATAATGTTTTAAGTTGTCAACTGAGATACACAGCTCTACAGGTATTTCTTGTTTAGTTCAATTGTAAACATCCCCTTTAAAGGTGTGGATTGCATCATGTTCAATATAATGTATATTACATACTGGTGTCTTAATATTAATAAACATGGATTCTAATATTTTAGGCTTATATTATGCTCTGGATAAATGAAAGAGATGGGAAGACATAAAGTTAGTTTTTTACTAAGCCATTTCTCCTTACTGTCTAAATTCTTGAGAAATATTGGAACAAGTACAAGTCTAGGAATCATGGTAGCCTTTTTAAAAAGAGCTTTGCGAATCTTAAATTTCTGAATTAGTCTATGAAAGAGAGCTCCCTCTATCTCATGGACATGTCTAACATCCATTGTTATTCAATTAACACACAGTGTATGAGCATCTGCTTTGTGCCAGGAACAGTGACAGGCACTGAGGATATATACACTAAATATGCTGCCTTTAACTGTAATGAGTTTCCAGCCTAGTGGTGGTGACAAATAGACAATACAATGTGTTACATGATATGATAGAGATTAAGTGTACTTATATTTCCTAGGTCATCAAGTGCCTCACATTTCAGAAACTGCAGAGTCCTAAGTCACAAGCCAACAGACTTGCTCTAAGGCAGCATTGTCCAATAGAACTTTATGTGGTGATGGAAATGTTCTATATGTGTACTGTCTAATTTGGTAACCACTAGCCCCATTTGCCTATTGAGCACTTGAAATGTGGCTACTGTGAGGAACTAAATTTTTAATTTTATTTTCATTAACTTAAATGTAAATAGCTACATGTGTCTATCTCATTGGACAGCACATATCTAAGGAGTGGTAGAGTGGGCCAACAATCAGGCTCCAAGGCAATCCTGAGTTGGAATCTCTCTTTTTGCTCTGGATCTTAGCCTTGGTCAAGCTGCCCCCATCCTTTAATCCTATTATTCTATCTACATACCACACTAGTCTTTGAATGGCTCATTTCCAGCTTAAAGCTCTGAATTATGTATGCTAATGTGCTTTACTTAACCCTGGGATGAGGTTTTTCTTTCTTCCTCTCCCTCTCTCTCTCTCACTCATTTTTAAGAACAGAGATTCCATGATAGTTAAGTCATAATAAAGGAAGGAAATGAGGTGAAGGGAAACTAGTTTATAAAGGCTTTAAAAATGTCTCAAATATTGATTTTCACATAATTTCAGAGGGTGTGAGGCCATTTCAACTGTCTTTAAGCTGAATTTTCTCTGTATCTCTTACACACACACACACACACACACACACACACACACACACAGACCAACTAAGGTGTCTGCTGTTGGATGCTGGGCTCCCTCTATTCGTATTGAATTAGCAATTAGAAAACTTGGGTCCATACATATTTTTTATCTCTCATGCCAAATCCAACACTGTTCACTGCATTATTTCTTTTTCTGGTAGAACAGATAGGAGGAAATGGGATGTCCTAATAGGGAACTCCAAAGAAAACTATACATAATGTTCAATGGGAATTTAGTTGGAAAAAAATAAATATGCGAAGTAAATCAAATTTATGACCTGATGATCAGAAGACCTGTCGTTTGTCTATTAATACACAGTCCTAGAAAGTACCTGTACACATATTATTTTATTTTATCCTAAAAGTAATTCTGTAAGATACTTAGGACATATGTTCTTTCCATTTTATAGATTAGGAAATTGAGAGTTTGTGTGATTTCTTCAAGGTCACATAGCTGGTAAGAACTTTTTCTATTTTTACTTTGAGAGCTCTGTATTTGAAGGCATTCTAGGGATTCCCTTTGAATATTATGTGATCTTTTCTAAGCTTAGAATCATCTGCAAAAACAATTGCCAGTGTGACATGTAACCCCAACGAGGGTTTTCTAATATCAAAACACAAAGGTACAACATTCATTCCCTCACCAAAACTATGTATAATGTGTGTGTGTGTGTGTACACGTGTGTGAATTAAGACATGACTGCCCACACCTCTTTGTATTTTAACCTCAAACAAAATGTTTCTTTGTTATCAAGTAGACACATTATTGAGAAGACCAGGATTAAGAATGAGTGTGCCAGTTTCCTTTGATAAAAGCATTGTGTGTATATGTAAGAGTAAAAGGAGAAAGATATGTGTAAGAATATTTGAAAGACCAAGCTGGAGAGGGAGGAAACTGAAAACAGGGTAGGAAAGGGAAGGTAGAAATCAGTTGCACAGGTTAATTAGTTACGACTTCCTGACAGTGTACAGTATTATGTTTCTGACAGTGCTAATTTTTTTTGTCAGCTAAATTTGGGATTTTTTCTGGTTTTTACTGCTGGGAGTCTGATGGTGGAGAATGAAATATCGCTTTTCATCTTTTTCTTTTTAAAATTTTCCAATTTTAATAAGAAAAATCGACATACATCACTGTATAAGATTACACATACAGCATGATGGTTTCACTTACAGATATTGTGAGATGATTTCCATAATAGGTTCAGTTAACATCCATCTTCTCATATAGATACAGTAAAAGGGAAATAAAGGAAAAAATATTTTCTCCTTGTGATGAGAAATCATAGGATTTACTCTCTTATCATTCCTATAAAATCTACAGCAGTGTTAGTTATAGTTATCATGTTACATATCACATCCCTAGTACTTATTTATCTCATGTATCTTGTGTATCTTTTGAATACCTTCCTCCAATTTCCCCTCCCCCACCCTCTGCCTCTGGTAACTTTGAATCTGATTTTTTTTTAAATGTTTTTTTTTTTTTATTATTTATTTCTAGAGAGAGAGAGAGACAGAGTAAGCAGGGGAGGGTCAGAGAGGGAGTCACAGACTGAAACAGGCTCCAGGCTCTGAGCTGGCAGTCAGCACAGAGCCCGACGCGGGGCCCGAACCCACGAACCGCGAGATCATGACCCAAGCGAAAGTCGGACGCCTAACCGACTAAACCACCCAGGCGCCCCTGAATCTGATTTTTATTTCTGTGAATTTGATGTTTCCTTCTTAGTTCCATATATAAGTGAGGTAATACAGTATTTGTTCTTCTCTGACTTATTTCACTGAACATAATGACTTCAAACTCCAACCATGTTGTCACAAATGGGAGAATTTCCTTGTTACTTTTTATGCCTGAATAATATTCCTGTGTGTGTGTGTGTGTGTGTGTGTGTGTGTGTAAAACAACTTCCTTACCAATTTATTAATTGATGGACACTTAGGTTGTTTCCATGTCTTGGCTATTGTAAATAATGTTTCTCTGAACATGGGGGTACAGGGATCTTTTCAAGTTAGTTTTTATAACCTTTGAATGTATTCCTAGAAGTAGAATTGCTGGATCATACTGTAGCTCTATTTTTAATTTTTTGAGAAACCTCAATGCTGTTTTCCATAGTGGCTGTGTACTAATTTACAATCCCACCAACAGTGCACAAAGGTTTCTATTTCTCCACATCCATGCCAGCATTTATTATCTCTTACCTTTTTGATGATGGACATTCGAACAGGTATGAGGTGATAGCTCATTGTGGTTTAACACGCATTTCGCTAATGACTAGTGACACCAAATATCTTTTCATGTACCTGTTGGCCTTTCATATATTTTCTTTGGAGAAATGTCTATTCAGGTCCTTTGCCCATTATTTAATTGTATTATTTATATTTTTGCTATTGAGTTTTATGAGTTCTGTATATATTTTGGATGTTAATTTATTATCAAGTATATGGTTTGCAAATATTTTTCCTACCCTGTAAGGTTTTTTTCACTTTGTTGATTTTTTTTCTCTGCAGAAGATTTTTAACTTGATCTAGCCCCACTTATTTTTTATTTTGTTGCCTATGTTTTAGATGTCATATCCCAAAAAGTCATTACCAAAACACATGTCAAGTAACTTTGTTTTTATGTTTTCTTCTAGGAGTTTCATAGTTTTAAGTCTCATGTGTAAGCCTTTTATTCATTTTGAATTATTTTTTTGTGAATGGTGTAAGATATGGGTCCAGTTTAATTTTTTACATGTGAATATTTAATTATCCCAGCACCATTTATTGAAAAGATTTTTCCTATTGAGTATTCTTTGCTTCCTTGTCAAATATTAGTTCACCTTATATAAGTGTCTTTCTGCACTCTCAGTTCTCTTCCATTTATCTCTTTCTCTGTTTTTATGCTTATATCATGTTGTTTTGATGACTATAGCTTCATAGCATACATCGAAGTCAGGAAGTGTCATGCCTCTTGCTTTGTCCTTCTTTCTCAAGACTTCTTTGGCTATTTGGGGTTTTTTGTGGCTCTGTACAAATTTTTGGATTTTTTCCTGATTCTGTAAAAAAAATGTCATTGGAATCTTGATAGGTATTGCCATGAATCTCTCCTCATTATTTTTAAATCTTCCTGCAGGAGAAAATTGCTCTAGTTGTGTTCACCACTCTTGAACCTGTCATGCCTGTCATGTTTAAGCAGGCTAGATTATTTTTTCCCTTCTCAAATAGTACACCCAGTTAGCCAGTCCTAATTACTTCTATTTCATTGCATTTTCTAGAATCCTAATGAGATGTGGCCTAGTGGTGTGACTGCAGGATGTAGAATGAAACGTCTTGAATTCTAGCTGCAGTTGTGACACTGCTTCTCTCTAGCAGAAGGCAAATTTCTTAACCTGTTCGATTTTGCTGTTAGTGGGGTTAATAATATTTATTTAGCTCATTATAGTAGCAGAGAATTAGCTAGTTAATGTTGGTTGAAAGGTAAAAAAAAAAAAAGGAGATAAGAAATGGCAAGTTTTTGTGTGTGTGTATCCATTTCCAAATGCTAATTCTTTTTTCAGGATATTAACAGAAGGTGCATCTGCTCCATGGCAGTCATTAAGCACCTCATGGAAGTCTTGCTGGCTGTATGAGAAGCAAAATTCTTCAATTCTGTGCCATGAGCTCTGTAGAAAATGTAGCTACCTTCAGCTCCAGTTCCCAACTTGGGTGTCTATTTTCTGCCCATCTAAAAATATTTGTTTCCCTTATGGTTTCTCTAAGGTTTAGTAATTTTTCTCTCTTCTGAAAACCTTTTTATTTACTGTTACCAGTGCAAAATGACTATTTCATTTCAGCTATGGGGGAAAATGATCCCTTTTTATAACAACCTGTTAAGCATTTATTCTAGAATTCTTTCTGATATTAAGTTCCATGTAAATGCAAGATGCTTTAGCAATTGTTGTTGGTGCATTGCATAACTGCATTACAGATTTCTAATACTCTGACAACTTGAAGCTGCTGATAATATGAGCCACTTCGTGAGGTGTAATTATGGCTTTATGCATGATTGCCTGCATTCTATGTCAGATAGTAGCCTTTTGATTAATCTCTGTTTTCAAAGCAGGTCAAATTCTAATCTGCCCTTACCTCACACCCTGTATAAGATGAAAAAGTCTGTTAGGACTTTGGAGGACAGGTAGGGGCTTTTAGAGAACAAGTAAACATTTCCATTACTTTCTTAAATCCACTTTCTATTGCTTCTCATATATTGTTCATGAAGTGATGGTAAACTGTGATCTCTGTCTTGTTTCCAACTCTGATTTGCTGCAATGTTTGTTTAAGTTGCTCGAAACTAGAGGCTACTGTGGATTTCCTACAGTGCCTAATGCTCTTTATTTAAATTGTAGATATAATTAGAGGGCTGCTGATGTTAAGCAACCATGGAGTCCGATTTTGAGAAATATTTATTGTGCCTCATTAAATTTGAAATTAGTACTTAAAAGATCAGAAATAAATAACCTGTTTATATTTTTGTGACAGTAAGTATAAGTGGATGCTATGTGTGTACATCTTTGACACTACACATTACACTGAACTGAGACACCCCTCTGTTTGTCATGGCAGCAATCAAAATAGCTGTACCAAAAGAGAACTGTGGCAAATTTAATTGACCAAAACAAGAAAATGATCTATTGTATTGAATCTAATTAGAAAACATCAATATTAAACTCTAACATGTTCACTATTTCTAAGATGGTATATATATATATATAGTTTATGTAGGATGAGATAGCTTGGCTCACATGACTGGATTCGTCTTATTTACTTATTTACTCCTCAGCTCCTTTTACTAACACTGAGGTCTTGTTGATTTTGCATTTGTACTTAGAATAGGCATTAACTGGTTCCTGAGAGCTGTTTATATGCTTATAAATAGTACGTGCTTATACTATTTTATAGTGCACAATATCCCACAGAACACTTAGAAAAAGATCCCAGAGCCTTATTTAGAAGCCTGTGCTCATCTACTTAATGGTATGGGGCTTAGTCTGGTCTTTCAGCAGCCTCTTTGCCTCTGAATTGCATGGATTCCTACAGAAAACTGCTGTATTTCTGAAGGAAATCTTTGTAGTAAAATTTGCCACTGGGCTGCTTTTCTAAAGGCACATCTTTAACCCAGTCAAAGATGAAGGCAGAGAAAAGCACTTTTCCTAGGCTGCTTTTGTCACCTCTAGGTAGTCTGACCACATTGATGGTGCCAGTGAAATTTTAAGAGTGATGATGAAAGGCCGTCAAGAGGTGTACTCTTTCAACTGGACTTGTTGGATGTTAACCACATGACCTGTGTTTCGCATAGATAGCTTTGACTTGAAAGCCACTGGAATCCTAGAGTTCTCTTTCACAAGTAGAAAAGTAGCTGCCACAGTGTCAATCTGTGACTCAAAGGTCTGTAATCTGGCAAAGCCTTTTTATCTTCTTACAGAAATTTTATCTACTTTGGTTTGGAAGCACTATCATGTGTCACTGCTTCCATTCTCAGAGATGTGGTAGGACTAATAGAGAAGGGCAGCCACCTGAGTGGCTCAGTCAGTTGACTATCTGACTTTGGGTCAAGTCATGATCTCACAGTTCATGGGTTTGAACCCTGCATTGGGCAGTCTGTCAGAGCAGAGCCCCCTTCAGATACTCTGTCTCTCTCTGTCTCTCTCTCTGCCCCTTCCCTGCTTGCAGTGTCTCGCTCAAAAAATAAATAAAACATTAAAAAAGATAGAAGGTAGAAAGCACCAAACTCTGTCAGCTTATCCCTGGCAGTTATAAAAACACTACTGTATATTTATAAGGCAATATTTGGGAGTGAGGACAGAGAACAGATTGTCACCATAAAAGGCAGTGTGTAGAATGGATGCTTTCTGTAGAAACAGGACTACTGGGCCTAATAGAATTGGTCATTTGCTTTAATTGTAATAGGTAATCCTCATTATTAACCTCTTCCATCTCTTCTCTGTTCATTCATTGATGCATTTTATGAATATTTGCTAAGTGTCCAGCACTATGGCAGTGAGAACTCAAAGGAGAGGGGTGCCTGGGTGGCTCAGTCGGTTGAGCGTCTCACTCTTGATTTCAGCCCAGGTCATGATCTCACAAATCATAAGATCAGCCCCTCATGGGACTCTGTGCTCACAGCATGGAGCCTGCTTGGGATTCTCTCTCTCTCTTTCTCTCTGCTCCTCCCCTGCTCATTCTCTCCCTCCCTCTCAAAATAAATAAATAAACTGAAAAAAAAAAAAAAAGAACCCAAGGGGCACCTGGGTGGCTCAGTCAGTTGAGCATCTGACTTCAGTTCAGGTCATGATCTCACAGCTTGTGGGTTCAAACCCCAAGTCAGGCTTTGTGCTGATAGCTCAGAGCCTGGAGCCTGCTTCAGATTCTGTCTTCCTCTCTCTCTGCCCCTCCCCCTGTTCATGCTCTGTCTCTCTCCAAAAATAAACTAAAAGAAAAATTTTTTAAAAAGAACTCAAAAGAGAGCTTTACGGTCCAGTTGGAAAATGAATTGACTGACATACTACACATGAAATAATCATAGAACTTAAGAAAATGCATAACTACATTGCACAGTCTGTACACGGTGCTGAGAAAATGCTAAGCAATGTGGGATGACCAGTGACGTGGATATATAAAAAATGAGGGAAATTAGATATGCGGGAAGTAGAGGACTTATATTAGATGACCATTCAGTTAAAGATTTCATTTAGATGTAATGCTAAATCCATCAAGAAACCCCTGTAAGGGAAAGAGAAGTGCTGTGACGAAAACAGTGGGTGAGGAAGATTATCCACATAACATTTTGCAGAATGGGCTAGAACAAAAGGCAAATACTGATGAGAAAATGGTCTCACAAGGTGAGGAAGGCTGTGGAGCTAAAGGAACATATACATGCACTAGTTCTAAAAACTTTGAGAATTTTATAACCCATTTCACACGATAAAGAGGTTGCTTTTATTTATGATGTGCGTTTATATGTGTAAGAAAAATAAAGTCCAAATCCTCCTATGTAAGTCACCTATTCTCATCAGGCCATTATGAAGCTATTTATCTTTATGAAGTAGCAGTGTAATTTTCAAAGTTGCATTCTAGTAGCCTGTGTATAAATATGTGCATGTATCTGCAGGAGAGTATGTGCCACAGTGTGTGTGTGTGTGTGTGTATGTGTGTATGTATGTATTTTTCATGTTTTTCTGAATGGTTGACATTTTAACCATCCCTGGTAAGAAGTCCATTAGTTTGTGACCTCCTTGCAGGTGCAGCCTATATCTCTTTTTTCATCTGCAGGGTTTGGTTCATGCTTATTGAATAGATGAATGAATGAATGAATGAATGAATGAATGAATGAATAAGAACCTTTTGTTTTAGAATCCTAGAATTTTTGGAGCTTAAAGGGAATACTGATGTCATTTAGGTTATTTTTATTTTGTAGATAGATAAATTAAGACCTCAAGAGGGATAAGGTGATTTATTCAACACGATCAGTGAGTCAGTGAGAAACATGGGGAGGGAATCCAGGTTGTTCCACTAAACTGTACTGCACACTATAGTCAAAGAGCATAATTGTGTGTGTGTGTGTGTGCGTGTGTGTGTAAGATGATGGGGTGGGATAGAGAGAGAGGAAGAATGAGAATTGGGCCTAAGATGTGTGTAGGCATAGTTACTGGGAGCTTACTTGGCTCGTTTTCCAGTTCAGGGTAAATATAAGCTTTCTAGTGATGGCAGCTTTAGGGATGGTGCCTTTTATTCCATCTTCACTAATTCTTGCTTCAGCTGCTGCGGTCTGGATGGATGAGTCTTTGAATATACATTCTAGCTGGAAACATATTGGCTTTATTTTTATATAGACTTTACATTTTCATTTTTATGTGTTGGGCACAGGAAGTAGGAAAAAGCCATTTGTCAATTCATTTCCTAAAAATGCCTTTGTGAAGAGATGTCATTTGAACATCTAAAATAGCAGTCACTTTCAGAAAAGGTTATGGGTCTTTTCATCATTGGTCAATAAGCACAATAATCATTATTAGACATCAACTGTTAAAAAAAAGGACTAGCATTTTAAAACCATTTTGCTGTGCATCTGATTTGAGATTCCAGTTTTCCTGTTTGTATTGCTAAAATGATTAAGAGTTAAAAAAACAAAATAGATAACAGATAGCAATTAGAATGCTTTTCAGTTTGATGGGACTTTTACAGTACATTTTTAAACGGCTATTCATTTTCAAATGAAAGCCTTAAGGTTTGAAGAATCTGTGTTTTAATCTCAGTGTCTGTAACCTCTTTTTAGCTGTGTGTATTGATCTGGGGATTTGTGATACTGGGCAAAGATTCTAGTCCTGGATATCTGCATTTATTGTTTTTTTTTTTTTTCTTTCCTCCTTTGGGTTGAAGTCTCTCCTGGTGATAAATGTGGAGCTGAGAGAGTCACAGTCACCTTTCCAGAGACTAGGGTAAAATTCAGTGAACTGTAAAAGTAATGGAAAATGACAATTAAAGTAGGGCATTCTGGTACCTTAGGGGTCTGACAAAATGGAAGCATTTGACTTCTGATGTGTCTGACTTATTAACATAGATATATAATAGCATACCACTTACCGCAAAGTCTCACTGGAAAACCCACATATCCAGGAGGAGCTCAGAATATAAAGTAGTCATCAAAGAAGGCTCCAAAGCAGGTAAAAACCAAAAAGCAACAAGAACCAAAACATTACACATAATCTCTTTATTAAAGATCATGTAATTTCCCTCTTAGAACAACAACATTTCAGCTGTCTGCCCAGACCTTAACTCCTATATTCTAGCCAAATATAATTAGTTTCTAAGAACACAGTAGAGTAGAAGTATCAAACTAGAAATGGAAGAGGAGCTGTTTTTGATATATTGATAGCACCAAGAAGTAACAATACTGAATATTTGATAGCAAGGTAGTGAAGGACATATGCTAAAATTTAAAGACAAGAACTCAAAAACCACAGCACTTTGGGCTCAGTGAGTGTACAGGCCAAACCTGCATGGTGCAGTGATTTATGTTTAGAAAAATGCTCCTTAGTAACCAATATACAACTCTATGATTCCCTTCAGAAACAAGGCAGAATGGTTAGGATTTTAAATCCAAGTTTTAGTTCTTACAGAGGAAAGCCCTAAGCTATCTAAAAAAAATCAGCTATCCAGAAGTACTTATTCTTTAGGTTTTTCAGAAAAATCAAGGTTTTAATTAAGCCTAAGCCAAGTGAGAAGTCTGTTCTCAATAAGTTCCTAGGATAAACACTTCTAATTAAGGAAAGGATTTAGGAGAAATATGTTAAATGGTAGGAAAGTGACTCTTATTTTCCATTGAGACTAGAAATAAAAGTTCGCTGTAGACCCATTTTTTAAATGTCAAAATTAGACTTTCCAGAAGCAAATGTTGTTCTTGTCTTTTTACTGTGTTCTTGTGTTAACTTGGCTGTCTCATTAGAGATGGGGACATTTCCTAGTGAAATTAATGTGACATTTAGAGAAAATTTCCACTCTCAAATGTTTCATGTTATTTGCCATTTAGAATACTTAGAGAGGGGATTGGAATAATGTCAAGCAAATTTTGATTAAATAAGGCTAACCGGAAGCCAATACATTCATGCAAAAAAGAAAAGCTCTTTTATTATTTCTTAAAACGTGTATTTCTGTTCTGATTCTTTAGTCTATATTGAGATGGCCTTGGCAAATAATCTGACAGAAGAGATGCCATCTTCTAAACAGCTGGGCTTGCATTAGAAAACACAGCACACCAGGCCAAAGCCTGTGGTTGGTCCTTTGCTCAGGACAGTTCTCTCCTCTGAATGTACATTAGAAGTACCTGGAAAGTCTTAAAAAATATCAATACGTGGGCCCCACTCCAGGCCAATTACCTCAGAATCTCTTGGAGTGGTACTTTAGCAATAATAAAAAAAAAAAAAAACAACTACCAAATTCCCTAGTTGATTCTAATGTGCATTAGGTATGAGAACCACTGGCTTAACACATGCAAGCTATTCATTATGAAAAACTTATTTCTTTCTTCAGAGTGGTCTCAGTCTTACTCTTTGCTCCATCTGAAGTGTGGAAAAAATATACCCTTTCAATGCACAGGAGTTGGGTTTGAGTACATACCTTGAATCAGTATGAAGCAAGAACACTTGATGTCAATATACATAGGCCCATAATTGGTTATCCATAGCAAATTAGCTCAGTTGTTTGGAATGTAGTATTAATGGGGCCAGAATAGTATGTCCTATCAATCAGAATAATTCTGTTTCATAGGTTGTTTCCAAACTGCAATCAAGTTGCTTCACAAAGAGACCTGAGACTGATTACAGAAACAAAAAGACATTGGATGACTCAGCATAGCTCCTTCCACTATGGGAATTTTGATTCTAAGGATCTACCTTATTACTAGTGCTTCTAATTTCATGGGGATGCAGCATGGGACATCTGCCTGTTATGGTTTGTGCCGGTTTGAGGAATGGAATATTTACATTTGGACCCATAAGAATGAGTAGTTTAGTCTTTTAGAGTAAAAAAAAAAAAAGGAGAAAAATATAGGAAGGTGATATAAGCTTCAGTAATACTCTCCTACCTACAGTGGCAGATAGTGCCTGACATGTTTGCCTAGGTTAACCAATTTGTATCCCAGAGCAAAAGAAAAAGCATTGATAAGGTCTCCACAAGCAAGCCTCTAGACTTGTTTCTTCTTTTAACTCATTGCCTATGAGTGGGACTCTCACGGTAAGATATATTCTATTAGAATCAAGAAGTAGTATAGTCACCAGAAATAGAATTTGTATGGTTTGGTTTATTTGTCCATACATAGAGTTCTGGCACAATTGTTTGAGGTCAGGTCTCCACTGAGCTCCATATTCCATCCACATTGGATGCAATAGTGCATGCAAAACTATACAAAATATTCTATTTGAAAACTGGCTTCTTTAACATGACCGTATCTTAGGATGCTCCTCAATACTTTTTTGCAAAGCCAGTATCCTTGCAATTTCCTTTTTTGCTTCTATGTGTCTATTAACTTTCTTGAAAAAATGATTTAAGTAAGTTTGAAAACTGAAATGAAATGTGTTCATGCTATTCTTTTATTGTCTGAGTGAGGTCAAAAATTCCTGATCCTATTTGGGGTTTTGGGTTCCATAGAAAGCAGGGGATAAGGATTTCCCAGCATTTCTACCATAAGTCATGATAAATTCAGTTGAACTTCTCCTTTGGATTCATGTTCTATTATCCTTATGTTATATAGGAGGAAAGTGAGACATGCAGAAACTAAGTAATTTACCCAAGGTTGCACAGTGAAACTAGTAATTGGATTCCTGAGTACTTAATCAGTTTCCTGTTTTAATTGGATAGCATGGTTTTTGGCAATTGGGGGACTTCTATCTGTCAAATTATATATTGCATTGAATATCATAGAAGAGCACATTTACGCAGTACATTGTGTGCTTATTATGTTTCTATAATAAATTAATTAAAGAAATGTTTGCTGGTTGACTGATAACTTCTTCCAGCAATACTTCTAGCATTGTATTCCCAATGTAGCTTCAAGTTTGCCTCTTCTTCTTATAGTTATATTTGCAACAATTTCAGCATACATTTTTTATGAACAAATTAGAAATGAAATTACCCTTTTAATTTTTTGCTCTCCCAATCCATTCCTTACAACAGAACCAAAAATCACTTGTGGTTTACATTAAAGGGAATTTTATCCTCTAGATAAAAGTAGTGTGAATGGATAGTACAAAGCCCATCTTCAAATGAGGGGCATGTAGAAAGCATAAGCATGCCTGAGTAAGTACAAGACACTGATGGGATTTAGATTCCTTCTCAATATTCTCTCCTCTTTTTTCCTACCTGCTTACCACCCTTATCCCCACCTACTCTAGATACTTAGGGTCTCTACGCTGACTGTTGGCTGTTTGATGCTCATGTGGTAGTTGGATCTACTATCACCTATCCTGTTCTCCTCTATCAAACTCTGATTTCCTCACAACTAAAATCTGTGTCTAAGAACCTCGCAGTTAACGTCTGACAGGTAGTCATCTGAAAGGAATCTGGTATTTTGGTAGCTAGACAGCTATTGTGTTTCCTTTTCCAGGCACTTTTAGTTGAAGTGATTTCAGAAGGTCCTAAGGAATGATAAGAATGGTGGGAATGTTGATGATTTCTGGTAGAAGAGCAGGAGGGTGGAGAAGATATGTTTATGCATTTTCCAGTATATACAATGGCTCAATCAGAGTAGTACTTGAGTGTTGGGGGTAAGATCCACTTTACTAGGAGTTTCAGTTACTTCAGTGTCAACTTTTCCCTGCATTCCCACCTTCTAAGTTAGACTCTTTTGAGTGCTCATGAACTGTTTTCCCATCTCTTTCATCTGGCAGGTATTATGCATTTGCTTTTGTAAAACTGTTGCTCAGGCAGTCTACTGAAACTAGATTATGTAGTGGTGTTTTAATGAGAGGAGCTGAAACAGGGTTTGCTTGCAAACTTCATGTTTCACATGAAAGGCTTTGGCACCCCCTGTGGACTGCTCTTCACCCGATTTCAGGCATAATAGTTGTTTGCCTTTATATCTGTGATAAAACGAAGTCCTTCCTGCATAACCAGTGCTGAGCAAAATGTCTTAAAACAAATGGAAGTGCAGAGCTTAAATCCACAGTAGGGGATTAGCTTGCCTACATTTCCATATCTATGGAATAAATATTTTAACATGTTAATTACCTACTACTAATAAAAATACCTTTGAACTTCCATTCAATTTGACAGGCACAGAATTATATCCACTGGGAATGGGAAGGAATTCGTTTTTGTAAATATTCTGGGTCATTTTGTATCTTGCTCTAAGTGGTTACACGGTCAGTAGCCATCCATATTCTAGGGGATGTTTGAGTCAAGTTCATCTTGGTCTGCAATTGAGGGCTGCATCTACAGAGCCCTCAGAGCCTGAAGCAGGCATAGGCATTCCACAGGCTGTTACACCACTATGGCCTTGATTTCTGATTCATTCATCGCTTCCTGTCCAGTAGAAAAAGTCCCATAAGTAGCACACTTTGGCTCTTTTCATGAATCATCTATGTAACGTTTTAAATATTTTTTTTTCCCATTGCAGACTGAAAACTATTCTTTTGACTCCAACTATGTGAACAGCCGAGCCCATTTAATCAAAAGGTATGTTGGTTTTGCTTACTTCTTTCTACAACTAAGCTTGATTTAGTATAGAAAGCAAAACAGATTAAATTTTTAAATGATGCCTTTGTTTTGGATTTTATTTTATTTCATTTTATTAAATAGTTGATTGTCAAATTGGTTTCCATATAACACCCAGTGCTCATCCCAACAAGTACACTCCCCCATGCCCATCACCCCCCCTTCCCCTTTCCCCAACCCCCATTAGCCCTCAGTTTGTTCTCAGCATTCAAGAGTCTCTCATGATTTATCCCCCTCCCTCTCCCCCACTATTTCCCCCCTTCTTCTTCTCCATGGTCCTCTGTTTAGTTCCTCCTAATCCACTATAGGTGCAAACATATGGTATCTGTCCTCTGCCTGAATTATTTGGCTCAGCATAACACCCTCTAGGTCCATCCATGTTGCTACGAATGGCCAGATTTTATTCTTTCTCACTGCCATGTGGTACTCCATTCTATAAATATACCATATCTTCTTGATCCATTCATCAGTTGATGGACCCTTAGGTTCTTTCCATGTTTTGGCTATTGTTGAGAGTGTTGCTGTGAACATTGGGGTCCGTCTGCCCCTATGCATCAGCATTCCTGTATCCCTTGGGTAAATTCCTAGCAGTGCTATTGCTGGGTCATAGGGGAGTTCTATTGTTAATTATTTTTGAGGAACCTCCATACTGTTTTCCAGAGGGGTTACACCAGCTTACATTCCCACCAAGTGTAGGAGGGTGCCAATTTCTCCACATCCTCGCCAACATCTATAGTTTCCTAATGTGTTCATTTTAGCCACTCTGACCGGCGTGAGGTGGTATCTCAGTATGGTTGTGATTTGTATTTCTCTGATAATGAGGGATGCTGAGCATTGTTTCATGTGTCTGTTGGCCATTTGGATGTCCTCTTTGGAGAAGTGTCTTCTGCCCATTTCTTCACAGGATTATTTGTTTTTCGGGTGTGGAGTTTGATGAGTTCCTTATAGATTTTGGATACTAGCCCTTTATCTGATATGTCATTTGCAACTATCTTTTCCCATTCCATCAGTTGCCTATTAGTTTTACTGATTGTTTCCTTTGCTGTGCAGAAGCTTTTGTTCTTGATGAGGTCCAAGTAGTTCATTTTTGCTCTTGATTCCTTTGCCTTTGGGGATGCGTCAAGTAAGAAATTGCTACAGTTGAGGCCAGGAGGTTGTTTCCTGCTTTCTCCTCTAGTGTTTTGATGGTTTCCTGTCTCACATTCATGTCCTTTACCCATTTTGAGTTTATTTTGGTGTATGGTGTGAGAAAATGATCTAGTTTCATTCTTCTGCATGTTGATGTCCAGTTTTCCCAGCACCATCTGTTAAAGAGGCTGTCATTTTTCCACTGGATATTCTTTCCCGTTTTGTGAAAGATTCGGTGGCCATACATTTGTGAGTCCAAGTCTAAGTCCTCTATTCTATTCCATTGGTCTATGTGTCTGTATTTGTGCCAATACCATACTATCTTGATGATTACAGCTTTGTAGTGAAGGCTAAAGTGTGGGATGGTGATGCCTCCCATTTTGGTTTTATTCTTCAAAATTTCTTTGGCTATTCGGGGTCTTTTGTGGTTCCATACAAATTTTTGGATAGTTTGTTCTAGTTTTGAGGAGAATGCTGGTGCAATTTTGATTGGGATTGCATTGAATGTGTAGATTGCTTTGGGTAGTAACGACATTTTAACAATATTTACTCTTGCGACCCATGAGCATGGAATGTTTTTCCATTTCTTTGTGTCTTCTTCAATTTCCTTCATAAGTTTTCTATAGTTTTCATCATACAGATCTCCTATTTATTTGGCTAGGTTTATTCCTAGGTATTTTATGTTTTTTTGTGCAATTGTGAATGGGATCAGCTTCTTGATTTCTCTTTCTGTTGCTTCATTGTTGGTGTACAAAAATGCAAACGAGTTCTGTACGTTGATTTTGTATCTTGCAACTTTGCTGAATTCATGGATCGGTTCAAGTAGGCTTCTGATGGAGTCTGCCGGGTTTTCTATGTAGAGTATCACATCATCTGCGAAAAGTGAGAGTTTGACTTCTTTTCCAATTCTGATGCCTTTGATTTCCTTTTGTTGTCTGATGGCCGATGCCAGGACTTCCAGCACTATGTTAAACAACAGTGGTGAGAGTGGACATCCCTTTCGTGTTCCTGATCTCAGGGGGAAAGCTCTCAGTTTTTTCCCATTGAGGATGATGGTAGCTGAAGGCTTCTCATAGATGGCTTTGATGATGTTTAAGTAAGTTCCTTCTATACCCGACTTTCTCTAGAGTCTTTATTAAGAAGGGATGTTGTATTTTGTCAAATGCTTTTTCTGCATCTATTGACAGGATCATATGGTTTTTTTCTTTTCTTTTGTTGATGTGATGTATCACATTGATTGATTTGCGAATGTTGAACCAGCCCTGTAACCCAGGAATGAATCCCACTTGGTCTTGGTGGATAATTCTTTTTATGTGCTGTTGGATTCGATTTGCAAGTATCTTGTTGAGCATTTTTGCATCTGTATTCATCAAGGATATTGGCCTATAGTTCTCTTTTGTTTTTTGCTGGATCCCTGTCTGGCTTGGGAATCAGAGTGATGCTGGTTTCATAAAATGAGTCTGGAAGTTTCTATTTTTTTGGGAATCAGAGTGATGCTGGTTTCATAAAATGAGTCTGGAAGTTTCTATTTTTTGGAATAGCTTGAGAAGAATGGGTATTAACTCTGTTTTAAATGTCTGGTAGAATCCTCGTGGGAAGCCATCTGGCCCAGAGCTCTTATTTCTTGGGAGATTTTTGATAACTAATTTGATTTCCTCTCTAGTTATGGGTCTGTTCAGATTTTCTATCTCCGTATGAAAAATGGTAGTGAGTATGAGTTTAGGAATTAGTCCTTTTTTTCTAAGTTGTCTAGTTTGTTGGCATATACTTTTTCATAGTATTCCCTGATAATTGCTTGTATTTCTGAGGCATTGGTTGTAATAAGTCCATTTTCATTCATGATTTTTGTCTCTTTGGGTGCTCTCTCTTCTCTTTTTGAGAAGCCTGGCTAGAGGTTTGTCAATTTTGTTTATTTTTTCAAAAAACCAACTCTTGGATTCATTGATCTGTTCAACTGTTTTTTGGGTTTCTATATTGTTTATTTCTGCCCTGATCTTTATTGTTTCCCCTCTCCTACTGGGTTTGGGGTACTCTTGTTGATCTCCCTCTAGTTCCTTTCGGTGTGCTGTAAGATTTTGTACTTGCGCTTTTTCTAATTTCTTGAAATAGGCCCAGAGAGCAATGCACTTTCCTCTTAAGACTGCCTTTGCCGCATCCCATAGAGTTTGGATTGTTGTATTTTCATTTTCATTTGTTTCCATATATTTTTAAATTTCTTCTCTAATTTCCTGTTTGGCCCGTTCATTCTTTAGAAGGATGTTCTTTAACCTCCACATTTTTGGAGGTTTTCCAGAGTTTTCCTGTGATTGATTTCAAGTTTCATAGCATTGTGATCTGAAAATGTTCACGGTATGATCTCAATTCGTTTTTATTTATTGAGGCCTGCTTTATGTCCCAGTATGTGATCTATCTTGGAGAATGTGCCATGCGCACTTGAGAAGAAAGTGAATTCCATGGCCTCAGGATGTAGAGTTCTAAATATATCTGTCAAATCCATCTGGTCTGTGTCATTCAGGTTCACTGTTTATTTAGTGATTTTCTGTCTAGTTGATCTATCCATTGCTGTAAGTGGAGTATTAAAGCCCCCTGCTATTATCACATTCTTATCTGTAAGATTGTTTCTGTCTGTGATTAATTGTTTTATATTTTTGGGTGCTCCCATATTCAGTGCGTAGACATTTATAATTGTTAGTTCTTCCTGATGTAAAGACCTTGTAATTATTATGCCTTTCTTCATCTCTTGTTACTGTCTTTACTTTAAAGTCCAGTTTGTCTGATATAAGTATAGCTACTCCAGCTTTCTTTAGACCTCCAGTACCATGATAGAGATTTCTCCATCCCCTTCCTTCTAATCTGAAGGTATCTTCCAGTCCAAAATGAGTTTCTTGTAGACGGCAAATAGATGGATTTTGGTTTTTTATCCATTCTGCTACCCTATGTCTTTTGATTGGAACATTCAGCCCATTTACATTCAGGGTTATTATTGAAATACATGGCTTTAGAGTCATCGTGTCCTTTGTGAGATTCATGCTTGTGGTGGTGTCTCTGGTATCTTGCATTCCTTGCAACATTTCTCTCAGAATCCCCCTCAGGATTTCTTATAGGGCTGGCTTAGTGGTGACAAATTCTTTCAATTTTTGTTTATTTGGAAAGACTTTTATCTCTCCTATTCTGAATGACAGGTTTGCTGGATAGAGGATTCTTGGCTGAATATTTTTCCTGTTCATCACATTGAAGACTTCCTGCCATTCCTTTCTGGCCTGCCAAGTTTCAGTAGATAGTTCTGTCACTACTCTGATATGTTTCCCTTTGTATGTTAGGGCCCTTTTCTTCCTAGCCGCTTTCAGAATTCTCTCTTTGTCCTTATATTTTGCCAGTTTCTCTTTGATATGTCGTGCAGAAGATTGATTTAATATTCGTCGGAGGGGAGTTCTCTGTGCGTCTTGAATTTCAATGTCAATTTCCTTCCCCAGGTTGGGGAAGTTCTCTGCTATAATATGTTTAAGGACTTCCTCAGCACCTTTCTCTCTCTCCTCCTCCTCTGAAATTTCTGTGATGCAAATATTGTTCCGTATGATTGTATCGCTGAGCTGTTGAACTCTCCTTTGTGTTCCTGGATCAGTTTATCTCTCTTATTCTCATCTTCCTCTTTTTCTATAATTGTGTCTTCTAAGCCACTTATTCTCCTTCCTGCCTCTTCAATCGTGCATTGGACACCTCCATTTTATTATGCATCTCATTTATAGCATTTTAAAATTCATCACAACTATTTTTAAGCTCCATAGTGTTTGTAGCAATAGTTTCTCTGATGTCTTCCATGGCTTTTTCAAGCCCAGCGATTAAGTCTATGACTATTGTTCTAAATTTTTATTCAGTTATGTTGCTTAGATCTGTTTTGAGCAGTTCTTTAGCTGTCAGTTCTTCCTTGAATTTCTTTGGAGGAGAGTTCTGTTTCGTCAATTTGGGTAGCTTTCTATCTCTTGTTAATTTTTAAAGCTTGTTATGCACTCTGCCCCTGCGGGTGACTCTGTATTAACGAGGGCTCTTGGACTGTCCAGGGCCTGTCCATTCAAGAAGTGTTCTTTGAATGGTGTCTCTTGGTTTCTCTTGTTGAACCTTTGGTTATTTTATTTCCTTACTCGTGGTGGTATTTGGGACTCTCCACCATGTGTACTTTGGCTTCTTTCTTGAGGTAGCCCTGGTAAAGAAAATAGACAGACAATGACACAGGAAACAAAGGTACACAAATACACAGAGAAATCCAACAAACATGCAAACCGAAAGGGACAATGGAAAAGAAAAAAAGGATGGGACAGAAAACAAAACAAAACAAAGAAGAAAAAAAGAGGAAGGAGGGGAGACAAATAATAAAAATTAAAATTAATAAAAAATTAAAAAAAGAAGAAAAGAAGAAAGAAGAAACCCAAAAGACAAAGGACAGTCTAAAGGCATAAAACCAGAATTCCTAGCTACAAATAAAGAGCCAGGTGTATGTCATGCTGATGGAAGAGCATATATAATGAGAGAAATGACAGGGCGGGGAGGAAGTGAAATTGAAAATGAAATGACTGGGCAGAGAGACTAAGAGGCTTGATTTAGAGGGAACAGTCATTGAATATGGTTAGAGGTGATGAGAAAAAAATGAAGATGTTACTCAGAGAAACTATATAGTCTGATTACTCCAGAGAGAGAGAACGAGATAAAAAGGTAGCATTGGAGGTTTTGAATGTAATTTTAGAAAATGGATTAAATGTGACTGTTTAAGCAAATAAGTGACAAAAGTGCCCAGACCAGCAGAGTGGAGGGTTATAAATGAGAAAAGGGAGAATATATCTGAAAATAAGAATTATCTAAGATTATTCATGGCAGTGCATCCTTGTTAGTCTTCCCTGGGGCTCAGGTTAAAAAAAAAAAAAAGCTTATTTTTGTGTATGGTGTGAGAAAACGATGTAGTTTTATTTTCTGCATTTGCTGTCCAGTTCTCCCAGCACCATCTGTTAAAGAGGCTGTCTTTTTCCATTGGATACTCTTTCCTGCTTTGTCAAAGATAAGTTGGGTGTATACTTTTGGGTCCAATTCTGAGTTCTCAGTTCTATTCCATTGGTCTATGTGTCTCTTTTTGTGCCAATACCATACTGTCGTGATGATGACAGCTTTGTAGTAGAGGCTAAAGTCTGGGATGGTGATGCCTCCCAATGTTCATTGAAGCACTCTCAACAATAGCCAAAACATGGAAAGAGCCTAAGTGTCCATCAATGGATGAATGGATCAAGAAGATGTGGTTTATCTATACCATGGAATACTACATGGCAATGAGAAACAATGAAATCTGGCCATGTGTAGCAACATGGATGGACCTTGAGGGTGTTATGCTGAGCGAAATAAGTCAGGCAGAGAAGGACAAATGCCATATGTTTGCACATATAGGAGGATTAGGAGGACCTTAACAGAGGACCATGGGGGAGAAGAAGGGGGTAAATAGTGGGGGAGAGGGAGAGAGGCAAACCATGAGAGACTCTTGAATGCTGAGAACAAACTGAGGACTGATGGGTGTGTGGGGAGGGAGATGGGCATGGAGGAGGGCACTTGTGTGGATGAGCACTGGGTGTTATATGGAAACCAACTTGACAATAAACTATTTGTAAAAAAAAATAAAGAAAGAAAGAATAAAGTAGTATTTCAGTTTAAAAAAATTAAAAAAGCAGCTCTCTAGCTGGGATCGGAGTGGTTTAGTGTGGGAGGGTCTTAGCCTTCATTGTGTCCAGCTGTCCACTCTCTGAGGCCCCGCCCTGGTGGTTGTGGGAAGAAATATGGTGTTACCTAGTCCCTTCTCGAACCAAGCATTGCCAATCACTCCTTTGGATCCGATCTCCCTGTGTTGTGGGCATAGCCAAGTTGGGCTGTGTTCTATGCCCCACACCCTGCCTCGTTTCCAGGTCTTAGTCCGTGAGCTTTATTAATACCATGTTTTGGATTTTAAAATGAACGCCTATCTACTTATTCTATGATACTTGAAAAATTCAGAAAAACATAAAATAATAAAAATCGTTGTAATTCTACTACCTCAAAATAATCATTGTTGGCATTTTACCATATTTCTTTACATCAAGATTTATTTATAAACCCAAATTAAAAGAACTGGGATCATATTGAAATGTAGTTTCATTTGATGATTTTGAAATCTAATATTAGAAAACGGATACTATCAAAATCATGTTGATATCAAAATTGTTGGTCTTTAAATAAAGAGAGGCCTTAATGTGGAACTTTCAATGAATTTCAAGATTGCTGTTGTTCTGACACCTTTGGAAACATTTTTAAAATACTTTAATGGAAGATAAACTAATTTCTTTTTTCTAAATAGTTTATTGTCAAGTCGTTTTCCATATAACACCCACTGCTCATCCCACAAGTTAATTTCTTATCTTTTAAACACTTTGTAGGTGTGAGAGCAAAAGAAAAGAACTTTGCATAATTCACTACTTAAAATATTTGGAATGTTTCAAATGTAGCATTCAAAGTTAAGATTTGTGTGATTGATTGGTCATAATCCAGTTACCCATGGTATATGTGAATACAGAGCTGAATACTGCCAAGGAAGATTCCCTGTTCAGGGAGTACTCTAAGGAGGGAGAACTAAACAAACTGGAGAATTCAATGTACCGAGAAACCAGTGCTAACTATTTAGATGATGCCTTATTATTGCTTCATGCAAAAATCCTCTAGAAAGGTCCAGTGGTTAGTCTGCAGCTAAAATTGAACTCTGAGTGTGTTTGTTAAGATAATATAAATAAAATAGAGAGGCAAACGGGGTATGTTAGGGCTACAGTAGAGAAGATGATAAAATTCTATTATTTTGCTGGCTCTAATCCCATAAATTTACATCACCAAATGAGTAGTATTCAAAGAATAAACTGGCTTGTTATACAAACAACTTTAATTCGTATTTAATTTAATTCATGAAATTTAATTCATGATCCTCAGTAACCCCTGAAAACATGATAGGTTTATCTATATTGGTCCAGAAATGCCTGTGACCTTAAGTGAGATTGTTAATTATCATGAAACAAAATGAATAGCCTAGGATTACCAGCCATAGCATAGTTTGGAATTTTTTTGAGAGGTTGGGAGGAATCCATTTTGAATATTATCTTAGCCTACAGAATAAAAACAAAAGGTAAAGAATTCAAAATTATCTGACTGTTTCAATAGGAAATAAAATGCCTCTTTTTGTGCACTGATTAGAGTACTTTTGCAGCAGAAATCTGCTTTGTTTTCTGTTTTGGGACTGTTATTTCAAAGCTCCGTTTTAAAAATTCTGATAATGATGACTTGAGGTACCCTCACAGGTCCCTTGGGCTAGCTCTGGATACCTGGGAATTCTACGACCAGGTTAAACTGGTAACATGAGCCTGATTTTCAGAGCATAGCAAAAAGCTGAGACTCCAGGGGACCCTCACTGTCTTAGGTCAGCCGTAAATATCCAATGCACAGGCAGACTGATGAGATGAAAACATAATGTTCAAACATTTAATTTTTGGGATATGTGTAATTCTACAGCAGCTTTGGGACTCACTAAGAACCTTTGATTTGGATTAGTTACTTTATGTGATTTTGTTTACACATACATACACACAAATTGCACAACCTGGACTTAATGGACTTTCAGTGGAAAAGTCTCCTGATGTTGCCTGAAACCCCAAATAGCGTCTTTTTACCAGGGACCCCTTTGATGAATATGAAATATCTGAAAGCTCAGGGACACATGCATTTTTGCCAGGTTTTGTTTTTGGAACCTTGAGGGATTTGAGAAACCACAAAAGCCTTGGAATTTATGGGATCAATTGAGAGTAGACAAAGCACAGTACCTGGAATGACACAGGAAATCTTGTGTCATATGCTTTCATAGGGACTAACCATTTTAAATATAAAATGTGTGGAAAATGTTAAGAGAGAGTGGTGAGTAACACCAGGTGATAAAACCACACAAACTGTGTTTAAATAGCTCACAGTTATGTTTGAAAGGGGTTTCACTGTATATGGTTTCTTGAGGATCCATTTACATGCATGGAAAAAATATCCCAGCCAGGAAATTCTGAATCATATTATCAGTTTTAATTTTGCTATCAAGTCTTATTTCTTTGAATCCAATTTCAGGTGAATTTTGAGAACTTCTTTTCCTATTGATTTTCTTTTCCTCTATTCACTTCCTAGCTATCCAAGGATGCTCCTTGGGCCCTTATTTTTGGCATTCTCTAGCATCTGTTAACTTGTTCAGACAGTTTACACGCAGGCTTCTTCTTCTCTCTCACATCTATTTTCCTTAGGTAGACCAACGGAAAAACAGAGAACAATGGGGGTCCCCTTAGCACAAGTCAAGGTTAAGAAGGGTAACGAGTGGTTCTGGAAGGGAAAGGGAAAATATATGGCACATAATCTTTGCACCACGGAATCCGGTGTTATACTTTTGTAGCTTGGGGGTTTTATAATATCACTTGGAACGTGCAGGTGTACCCAAGGCTTATGCCAAATTCCAGATTAATAAGCCAAGATGATTCAGAAATTTTTCTGGATGGACTTTCTTCCTGCTATGTTTGTTTCCTTACTATCTTCTCAGAGCAAGGAAAGTCAGCAGTTGAACTTTGCCCCCTGCTGCAACACTCTCTCTCCTCACTCTTGGTTTCTGTGCTGCTATCTGATATCCACTCCTTAAGTGCTTTTGTAGCAATATCAAGCAGGGAATGAGGCTGTAGCTCAAAGAAAATAAAACAGGAAATGAACAAGGTACTGAAGCAGTGTGGAAAGGAAAATGAACAGTGGCTCCTAAACCGTACATAGTGCTTTCCTTTTCCACCCAAATTGTTTTGGGGATCTTGCAACTCCTAGTATGATGCCTTTTCTAAAACAAGTGTGGGTACATATTTATTGAATGAATGAATGAACGAAGTTGAGGCAAATCTCAGCATTTTTTTCCATTGAAAACTAGCACTAAACTTCCCTGTAAACCAGAAATTTCTGACCTTTACTGTGCATTAGGATCACCTGGGAGGCTTGTTAAATGCAAACTCTTTAGCTACCTGCCTTGAGAATCTCTGGTTTTCATAGGTTCACAAGGTGATTGAGATACAGGTAGGAGGTCCAGGAACCACTGTGGAATCATCTTTATATTCTCTAAATATAGTTACAACACTCTTTTGACTTTTACTCCCTTCTCATTCTCATTCTTAGATGGCATTCCTTGGGTATGTGATGTCATCTACTAGGAAGCTATGAACTATTTCCTTTCAGATTATTCTGTCTTTTGGAAAGATTTCCAATATTTTAAAGGGTAAATATGGGTCAGAATTTGAATAATGTTTATTTATGAAGCATTTTCTGAGTAACTCTTATGTTCAGAGTCTTGCTCTAGTTGTTTTCAAGCAAATCTGTCCCTCTGTTGGCCACCAGCACAATAATAGAAATATTTGCATATACAGTAACTTTGCAAATAGGTACTCCTAATTTATTGTCCCACAAAAGTTGTTTTACAAGTCTTTCATCTCCCAAGATGTACACAAGTAATAAAGCAAGTGAAATCAGCACTTTTTGTGCCTGTCATAAATTGTTATTTGTTTTGGGTGAGTAGCCATTTACCAGGCTGTTTTACACTTTGCAGCATTTTGCTCACAGGATCTTAAACTGCTTTGCACAAATCCATTCATTAAGCTACTAAAAGTCCTGACAAGATTAGAGTAAGTGGTACTTAGTTTGTCAGATGGTCAAATTGATTTTTAAGTGGGTTAACTATTCCAGGGTTTGGGGGAGAGGAGTTATACCTCTTGCGTTTTTTCAGAGAATACTTGGCTTCTTTTGCTTCTTTGAAGAAAATGTTTAGTGTTTTAATTTTAACTCTAGTATAATCAATATACAGTGTTACATTAATTTTAGGTGTACAATATAGTGACTCAACAATTCTGTACATTACTCAGTGCTCATCATGCTAAGTGTACTCTTAATCTCCATCACCTATTTCACCGATTTCTCCACCTACATCTCTGGTAACCACCAGGTTGTACTCTATAGTTAAGAGTCTCTTTGTTGGTTTGCCTCTTTCTCTGTCTCCCTTTTTTTGTTTTGTTTCTTAAATTCCATATATGAGTGGAATCATATAGTATTTGTCTTTCTCTGACCTATTTCACTTAACATTATACTCTCTAGCTCCATCCATGTTGTTGAAAATGGGAAGATTTCATTCTTTTTTATGGCTGAATAATATTCCACTGTATACATATATCTCACTTCTTTATCCATTCATTGATGGACACTTGGGCTGCTTCCATAATTTGACTATTGTATGTAAATAATGTTGCAATAAACATAGGGGTGCATATGGCTTTTCAAATTAGTGTTTTTGTATTTTGGGGGCAAATATCCAGGAATGTGATTACTAGATTTTATAGAGTAGTTCTATTTTTAATTTCTTGACGAGCCTCCATACTGTTTTCCACAATGGCTGCCAGTTTGTATTCCCACCAACAGTGCATTAGGGTTCAAATTTTCTCCACATTCTCGCCAACACCTGTTGTTTCTTATGTTGTTGATTTTAGCCAGGAATACCTGACTTTTTAAACTCACACTACCAGTCCCATAGATCCTGGTAGTCAATGTTTCACTATTTTATTATTTATCTCACTTCTACCAAAAAAACAAAAGCTCTAAGATGGTTTGTAATATTCAGCTGCATATAAAATTGGTGTTCCCACTTTTAAAAAGGCAGATCCAAAACCAATTGGGAAAAGCTAAATAGAGATCCCTGGCATCCAAATCACTGCAATTAAACATTATATTTATCTTGAAGCTTTTGAGAAGCCAAGGCAAAATTGTAAGTACACCACGGTACATAGTTCTCATTTTTCAATTAAGGAAGGACACACATTTGACAGGAGAATTTCTTTTCCTGTTCCTGAATTCTAAGAGAAATTAACATAGTTGACAGTGTCTGACTATAGTTTATGAAAGATAAACATTATTTAAATATATATTTCCTTTATTAATTCCATAAAAAGACCACAGATAATATTTAATTATAACTCAATGAAGACATTATCATATGGAGTAATGATTATATAAACAATAACCATTTATTGAGCATTTGTGTGTACCTGGTACTTCATGTACAGTTATCTCATTGAGTCCTCAAAATGGCCTTGTGAAGAAGCTTTTAGCAAATGCATTTTACAGACAAGGAAATTGAGGCTCAAAGACATTAGATATCAAGCTCAGGGTCCCATAAAGTGACAGAGTATGGATTATCACTTGTTCTAATGACAGTGCTCTTTCCACTACAGTCTGGAAATCTAATATGCCACAAGAATAGAGTTTTATTTATTTATTTATTTTAATATTTTTATTTATTTCTAGGAGAGAGCGAGAGAGAGACAGCACGAGCAGGGGAGGGTCAGAGAGAGAGGGAGACACAGACTCTGAAATAGGCTCCAGGCTCTGAGCTGGCAGTCAGAGCCTGACGCTGGGCTCGAACCCACAAACCGCGAGATCATGACCTAAGCGAAAGTTGGACGCTTAACCGACTAAGCCACCCAGGCACCCCAGGAATAGAGTTTTAAAGAGCCTAAAGCAGTGATTCTCAACTGAGGGCGACTTGGCAATGTAAGGAGACAGTTTTGGTTATAATTTTTGGGAGAGGTACTACTAGCATCTAATGGGAAGAGGACAGGAATGCTGTTAAATATCCTACAATGTGCAGAACAGCCCTAGACAACAAAAATGTCAATAGTAACAAGGTTTCTAAACCTTGGTCTAAGGGATGGTTACTTGTATTGTCCTTATATTCCTCTTCAATGTATGTCTTAAGCATGTTTTGACAACTGCTGAAATGCACTCGATTCAGGGTTGAAGTTTCTGGCTTAAAGTAGCAATTTTGTGTTGTGGATTAAATAAATTTTGATGTGCTCCAGATACCAGAGATGCAAGTAAAAATTAATATTTGTTATAAAAAGACATGACTCTTGAATGCTGAGAACAAACCAAGGGCTGATTGGATGGGGGGAAGGGGAAGGGAGGTGATGGGCATGGAGAACGGCACTTGTGGGGATGAGCACTGGGTGTTATATAGAAACCAACTTGACAATAAACTATTTAAACAAACAAACAAACAAACAAACAAATAAATAAAATATATGATCCATACAGGTCATTTCCTTTCTTCTGAGATGCAAGATTTCATGTGAGCAGGACCATTTTTTTTTCTAAAAGATAAACTTTGAATCTGTTTAAGATGTGGGATTAGTATTTACAGGAAGCCCTAACATCTGTGTCATAAAGGTAGAAATGGCTACACTCTAAAGCCTGTGTTACAATTGGTCTTCTTGACCATAAAGGAATTATAGGATTATTGGTTTTTTATTAGAACTGCATGTTGGTGGGTCCACATGGCTGAGTAGCTGCATGACATAATTTGCAGAAGCGGATTGAGTTGGCCTATTGAATGATTTTAGTTTTAATACAGGTGATGCTCAGTGATCCTTTCTGAAAATAATTAGCAAACAGGTCAATGCCTTTCTCTCTTCTGCTATTCATTTTCTTATAATTATGGCTTTCCAGTTACTGGCCTTTTGATATTTTCCTTTTCATATTCAGGGCAGCAAGCATTCTATATCTAGGTTGGTCATATGTTAAAAATCTGCTGTGATTCCTTTTGACCAATGTGGAGAATGACAACGTATCCATTGTGTCCATAGCTCTTCATCATATGTACTGAATGTTCTTATCAAAGCCTCAGAGAGGCCTGTGGATGTATAACGTTGAGCACATCAAGCAAGTTTGCACTATCATCTCCACAGGGCTCGCTTTTCAGAGGTATAGTAGGTCTGTTGGGACTTGTCCTAATTTTAAAGCATGACACTCTCCCTTGTTGAGACAACACATTTTCTTAAGTATGCCTTTGCTACTTCCTCATTGATTGGGGAATGGATTCAACATTCACTAGGTATTTCAGATGCATAATTTATGGTCCATGGTGTTGCACATCTGCAGATTCTGTCAGAACATACAAAGTATTAGAAATAACAGGTGGGGCCTCTATGGATGTACAGTATATATCATTCTCTATTTTTGTGTGAGGTTCTTAGATAGTATGTTTAGTACATTGTATGGTGGATTGATTTAACAAATGCAAGAAAAATTGACCCATTAACTCTTCAGCTGAGTTTTCATCTTCTTACCATAACTACACCCACAGTACTATTAGCACTCACTCTCTGGTTCTCAGTTTCATCTTACCATGCATGCACTAAGACTGTCCTCTTCTCAACTCCTGCTTCTCCTTTGCTTGTTTGAATTTCTCTTTCTTTCTCTATTGAAACTCACCTGAGTTCTCTGATCCTGATTTATATTTTAATTGCATTACCTCAATTACTGCCACTGTCATTATTGCAGTTGATTAGTAGACATTTTTAGAGAAGCAGTATACATAGTGGTTAAGGTTCCAGGCTCTGGAGCTAGACTGCCTGGCCTGGGTTGGTCTTACTAAATTTTCACCAATTGAATGCCCTTGGTCAAGTTATTTAACTTCCATGTGATTCTGATTTTTCATCTGTAAATGGGAATATTAATGGTATCTTTTTCTCATGTAGTTATGATGATTTAAAAAAGTTAATTCATGTCAAGCATTTAGAATAGTGCCTTATATATAGTAATCGCTCAGCAAACATTGGTTATTATTTTACTTTGATCCTATGAGAAGAGAGAAAATCTTCTGAAATGGTGATATTCTTTGCAGGTGGTGGTTTCAGATTTGTACCTTCTTCCACCTTGCCTGTTGTAGTAATGCATTGAAGATAAGTGAATGAAAGTATTAGCTGCATCAGCATCCAATAGTGGTAACCTCTCTGCAGTGTTCAACAAAAACTATCTTTAAACAGAAAATTTCTCTTTCTACTCTTTTGGACAATCCAGTCACTCTTGGCCTCACCACAGAGCTGATATCACTTGCCTCTGAAAGATTTTTTTTTTTTAGTTTTTTTAATGTTTTTTTTTTAAATTTATTTCTAGGAGAGAGAGAGAGAGAGAGACAGAGCGAGCAGGGGAGGGTCAGAGAGAGAGGGAGTCGCAGACTGAAACAGGCTCCAGGCTCTGAGCTGGCAGTCAGCACAGAGCCCGACGTGGGACCCAAACCCACGAACCGCGAGATCATGACCTAAGCGAAAGTCAGACGCTTAACCGACTAAGCCACCCAGGCGCCCCGCCTCTGAAAGATTTTGAAAAGCAGATCTATCACAGTTGTAAATTATCATTCTTTCTTCAACCCAGCAACTCCACCTTCAAGGACTTAGAGGGCAACAGCCTGAAGGATAGTGGTCATGAAGAGAGCGACCAGACTGACAGTGAGCATGATGTCCAGCGGAGCCTGTACTGTGATACTGCTGTCAATGATGTGCTGAACACCAGTGTGACCTCCATGGGATCTCAGATGCCTGATCATGGTAAGGGCTGGTTGGATGTAAGTTGCAGCCACAGATCCCAAAGAACCCAGAATGTTTGCAGGTACATTGTACTACTTTACTGTAATGAGTGTGTTGTCAAGGTGTGCACTGTGCTCATACCTGAGTAGCATCTATAAAATTTTGAAGTGTCCTAACATCTAACCAGAGTCTTCTTCACCCTCATAGATGACTACATATGCATATTGTATACATTCTCTTCAATAATAAATGCACTGAGCATATAGAAAATGAGCAGATACCTTCTCACCAGGAATAAATGCCCCATTTTGCTTTAGTACATGGAATTTAATTGATCAGTCGAGTCACACAGAACATAGCACTGAGACCAAAGCAGTGGGATTTATTTCCATATCAGGTGGGTTAAATTTACCCAGAGAAAGACCCTGTTCTCTGACCACAGGTTGTATACCCTTTACTGAGGAGAAAAAGTATCAAACTTCCCATTTTGCCTGTGGGGTTGCAATGCCAAATCTGTCTAGCTACCACACAAATATATGCCATTGTTCATAGGACAGACCAGGGTGAGAAAATATGACTGACTCAAAGTAGCATTCTGTGCTGTGAGAAACACCTCAAAGCAAATGTCAGGAGTGGTATTCTCATGTATGAAGAAGAGTCTATTTTCGAGAATGTAGCCACACATGCTTTAGCAAGAGGAGCTATTTAAAACTGTGCTAGGCAGAAACTAGGGTATGAAAACATTAGCAGAGTTCAGCTAAGGCAGAATGTTCAGATGGACTTGGGCACAGATCTCATTTTCAATGTTTTACTGATGCAAATGTACTGATGTAACATGTACTGATACATGTTAGGCAAAGAGCCTGTCTTTTTCAATTAAGAACTATTAATTCAGCTTGGTGTTTAGGCTCAGTGAAGCTTCAGAATGCTTGACTATGTCTTGAGAGAAGCAGGACACAAGCTCAGCTGGAAGCCCCATGGCTAAAAGACTTAAAGATGAGAAAACAAAATATGGTGATTATGTGCTGGTCTTCAACTGTTTCATTTCACTGTAACATCATTAAATGCTTTTGTTTTGTTCTTATAAATTAATCCAAAGGAAAAAATTGCACAATTCACAAAAGAAAATGTTTTTCATAGAAAAAAATTTAGTCACTGTAGGTTCTATTAAATTGTCTAATCCATCCCCTCCCCAGCAGACTCAAGCGTTAAACTCTATAAAATATAGAGGTCACTACTGATTGTGCACTGCTGTCTTCCCTAATTGGTGAGTGGTGACATTTGCAGTGATAATATACTTTCTGGGCAACCTTACTAAGACTAAAGATGAAAAAAATTAAACATTTATATAACTGAAACAGAGACTGTTTAAGTCTCAGAGGATTAGTAGTGTGTTACAGGGCACACTGTTAACTGGTACATATCAGTTACTAGTCTTGTATCTCAAAAAAGTGCTGTTTCATTTATGTCACAAAGGGTTTTAGTTAGACGCTTTTTAAAAATGAAGTGAATGTAAGACACGAAATAGCCATAATTAATTTTCACTTTATCCTTAGCTAGAACAACATCTGTTTTAATTTTTTGTCATATTTTTTTCTAGAAAAACAGTATCAGTGGACTATTCTAGTTTTCCTGAGGGAGTCTTTCTTACAAATGAGATGTATTGTATATATATACTGCGTAAATTATATAATAATGACGGTATTCTAAAGCAAATGTGTAGCATTATTCCAAGACTCTCCTACATATAAGATGTACACTCATGCATGTACACACAGACACTTTCTGCTATTCCGTTTTGGCAACACCTTCAGACATTTTTCTCCTCAATATACAATTTGTATGTATATATCTTGATTTTCCCCCCATCATTCCAGCTGTGGCTAGAGTTTGTTTTTTCAGTTTGGTTGAGTCAGTAATTAAACTTTAGGTACATAGGGAATTCTGGTCTTGCTTACATCTCAGCCTCTAACCTATGATATCCCAGTACTTCTGAACTTTCCATAATAATACTTAATTGTTATATTCCAAATCAACTCTAGACTAGCTACATAAATTGTGGCTACTTCAAACAACAGCAATAATTTCAACAATTTTATAGCATTTTATTATATAAATCCTGGATTCACATAATATTTCTCATTTTATCCTGAGACACAGTAGTTGAAAGACAATCACTGAGCAAATTTACCATGTATGGCTGATCTTGTGACTATTTTAACTGGAATAGTTAATTCCAGGGCAATATGGTATTATCACTTCTGAGGACTACTGATTTAGAAAGGCCACGAGGGAAAATAGAATCTCCTCTAGACTCCGAATTATACTGAAAGTCTCAAAGATTCCATGAGGAAAAAAAATATTCCCAGATCTCTTTGGTTCATTAATACTGTGATAGGCATCTCGGGGGAGAGGACAAGATGGCGGAGAAGTAAGGAGCTCCATACTTGCACGCACGCCCATACATCACACAGAAAAGATCTGAAGCCATTGGAAACCTTACAAAACCTGAGAGACTGGGAGAAAAAGGATGCAGAATCCACTGAGAAAGCCTTCTAACGTGAGTGCGAACCGGGGAAGGTAAAATTGGGCCGGGATCGGAGACTCCAGGGTGGGAGGCGATCCCCCTCTACCCACTACGGGGAGTGAGAGGAGAAAAGGAGAGAGTCCGAAACAGAAAAACCTCCGCTCGGGGGGGAAAAAACCTCCGCTCGGTGCATAGAAAGACTGTACTTGCCAAATACCTGCACACCAGGCCCCTAGCGCCAACTGGTCCTGGGGGAGGCTGAGCACACACACTGCTTCTTTGTGCCGCTCCTGGAGGTTGGATTTCAGGGCAGCGGTGCGCCTGCCACCATTGTAGCTCCAGAGCGGCTGGGGCCCCTGAAAGAGCCGCGCTGACACCGGGCATCCGCGCTCCTGGCTGGCTGGAACTCGAGAGGGAAGGCAAAGAGCTAAAAACTGGGAAATTTGCCTGTGAGTTCGTGATTCGGGTGACGAGCCATAGAGGGACCCAGTTTTCCTCACCCCAGCAGGCTCGGGCTACACGCACCCGGCAGGCAAGCCTCCGCGCATGCGCACCAGCCGGACCCAGAGAAGGAAGCAGCGCTTCTGACTCCACCCCCAGAGCTCGGCAGGGGGCCTGGAATTGCCCGAGGGGGTTGCCTGGGAAGCTATGTCTAAGGCAACTTCAGCAGGGCGCGCGGACTGGGATTTGGAGATTGGAACTGGCCTGGGTTGAAGAGTGCAACCAACTTCGGCTGCGTCCCTGGAACGCGGAGTCGACACGCCCAAAAAAGCGAGTTGCAGCGCGGGGTTCAAGAAGGGACTGGAGCACCCTCACTCTCCTCCCCACAACCGCCAAGGCAGAACCCCCGCCTGAGGCATCGGATCACACCACGCCCATCCCTGCCTCAGAGGTGCCCTCCTCCCTTTTTTTTTCTTTCTTTTTTCCTTTTTTTTTCTTTTTTTGTTTTTTTCCTTTTTTTCTTCCTTTTTTTCCCTTTCTTTTCTATTTCTTTTTCTCTTCTTCTTTCTCTTTTCTCGCTTTTTTCCCCAAAACACTGACCTGATTAACTCTGGTCGCCAGCTTGCTTAAACAATCACAACAAGTCCATTCTGTAAATGAAAATTCTACACCTACTGACATTTTCAGCTATTTCTCTCAGGAGTAATTAGACTATATAGTTTCTCTGGATAATTCCAGCATCCTTCTCTCACCTATCCAACCACATCCTACCCTTTACCTCTTTGAAAAAAGCTTCTTATCCCTTCTGCCTGTTCATTCTATTTCCAATTCTCCCTCGTCTCGCCCTGCCTTCTCTCTTTTTCTCTATGCTCTTCAACCAGCACTACATACACACGGCTATTTAACTTTAGCTGGTAAATCCAGTTATATGCTTTAAACCGTTCTTTGTCCATCGGTTTTCTTCTTTTTTCCTTTTCTTTCCCCCTTTTTGACCCTTTTATGTATTTTATACTCCCTATTATTCGCCCCCCCTCCTCCGTCTTTTCTCTTAACTTTTTCGATTTCCCTCTTGCTTTGCATGTTAGTTGAATTAGCCTGTGCATTTGTGTGCTCCTGCTCCCTGTGTGTTTGTCTGTCTGTTTTCTTTTCCAAGGCTACCTCAAGAAACAAGCTAGAGTACACAAGGTGAAGAGTCCCAAATATCACTACGAATAGGAAAATAAAATAACTAAGGTCCCAACAAGAGAGACTGAGGGATACCATTCAAAAAACAATCTCTGAAAGGATAGGCCCTGGAAAGTCAAAGAGTCTTTTTTTTTTTTAATGTTTTATTTATTTCTAGGGGAGAGAGAGAGAGAGAGAGAGAGAGAGAGCGTGAGCAGGGGAGGGTCAGAGAGAGAGGGAGATACAGACTCTGAAATAGGCTCCAGGCTCTGAGCTGGCAGTCAGCACAGAGCCCGACGCGGGGCCCAAACCCACGAACCGCGAGATCATGACCTAAGCGAAAGTCGGACGCTTAACCGACTAAGCCACCCAGGCGCCCCTCAAAGAGTCTTTTTGGATATAGCAGCGCTCATAGAAACAGAGAGCATAACAGGTCTCTAAAACCAACAAGAGCCGGAAAGCTAACTAAAATGACGAAACGAAAGAGCTCTCCTCCAAAGAAACTCCAAGAAGAAATGACAGCTAATGAACTGCTCAAAACAGATATCAGCAGCATAAGTGAACAAGATTTTAGAATAATAATGGTAAAATTAATAGCAGGGCTTGAAAAAAACATAGGGGACATCAAAGAAACTATGGCTACAGACAGAACGGAAAATAAAAATAGGCATGAAGAATTAAAAAATGCGATAAATGAGATCCATAATAAATTAGAGGCCTCCAATGCACGGATTGAAGAGGCAGAAAGGAGAATAAGTGATTTAGAAGACACCATTATAGAAAAACAAGAAGCTGACAAAAAAAGAGACAAACTGATCCAGGAACAGGAAAGAAGAATTCGAGAGCTCAGCGATACGGTCAAATGCAACAATATCCGTATCATAGGAATCCTAGAAGAGGAAGACAGAGGGAAAGGTGCTGACGGAGTCCTGGAACAAATTATAACAGAGAACGTCCCCGACCTGGGGAAGGAAGTCAATGTGGAAATACAAGGGGCTCAGAGGACTCCCCTCAGACGTAACATGAATCGACCTTCTGCATGACATATCATCATAAAAATGGCAAAATACAAGGACAAAGAGAGAATTTTGAAAGCAGCTAGGGAGAAAAGGACCACCACATACAGAGGGAAGCCAATCAGAGTGGTGACAGACCTATCTACTGAAACGCGGCAGGCCAGAAAGGAATGGCAAGAGATCTTCAATGTGATGAACAGTAAAAATATGCAGCCAAGAATCCTCTATCCAGCAAGCCTGTCATTCAAAATAGAAGGAGAGATAAAAACCTTTCCAAATAAACAGAAACTGAAAGAATTTGTCACCACGAAGCCAGCCCTACAAGACATCCTGAGGGGGATGCTCTGAAGGAAAGGTTGCAAGGAACAAAGATTCCAGAGACACCACCACAAACATGAACCCTACAAAAGATACAAAGACTCCAAACCCACATATTTCAATAATAACACTGAATGTAAATGGGCTGAATGCTCCAATCAAAAGACATAGGGTAGCAGAATGGATTAAAAAACAAAATCCATCTATATGCTGTCTACAAGAAACTCATTTTAGACGGGAAGATACCTTCAGATTAAAAGTAAGGGGATGGAGAAATATATATCATGCTACAGGAAATCAAAAGAAAGCCGGAGTAGCGATACTTATATCAGACAAACTGGACTTTAAATTAAAGACAATCACAAGAGATGAAGAAGGGCACTACATAATAATTACAGGGTCCATCCATCAGGAAGAACTAACAATCATAAATGTCTACGCACCAAATATGGGAGCACCTAAATATCTAAAACAACTAATCAGAAACAGAAACAAGCTTCTAGATAAGAATGTGCTAATAGCAGGGGACTTTAATACTCTGCTTACAGCAATGGATAGGTCAACCAGACAGAAAATCAGTAAAGAAATAATGGACTTGAAAGACATATTGGACCAGATGGACCTGACAGATATATTTAGAACTCTACATCCTGAGGCCAGGGAATTTACTTTCTTCTCAAGTGCGCATGGCACATTCTCCAAGATAGATCACATACTGGGACATAAAGCAGCCCTCAATAAAAATAAAAGAACAGAGATCATACCATGCACACTGTCAGATCACAGTGCTTTGAAACTTGAAATCAATTACAGGAAGAAGTCTGGAAAACTTCCAAAAACATGGAGGTTAAATAACACCCTTCTAAAGAATGAATGGGCAAATCAGGCAATTAGAGATGAAATTAAAAAATATATGGAAACAAATGAAAATGAAAACACGACAATTCAAAATCTATGGGATGCGGCAAAGGCAGTCCTAAGAGGAAAGTACATTGCTCTCCAGGCCTATTTCAAGAGATTAAAATAAGCGCAAGTCCAAAATCTAACAGCTCACCTAAAGGAACTAGAGGCAGAGCAACAAGAACCCCGAAAACCCAGCAGAAGAAGAGAAATAGTAAAAATTAGAGCAGAAATAAACAACATAGAGACCAAAGAAACAATTGAAAAGATCCATGAAACCAAGAGTTGGTTTTTTGAATAAGGAAACAAAATTGACTAACCTCTAGCCAGACTTATCCAAAAGAAAAGAGAGAGCACCCAAATAGACAAAATTATGAATGAAAATGGACTTATTACAACCAACCCCTCAGAAATACAAGCAATTATCAGGGAATACTATGAAAAATTATATGCCGACAAATTGGACAACTTAGAAGAAATGGACAAATTCCTAAACACACACTCACTACCAAAATTCACACGGGAAGAAATAGAAAACCTGAACAGACCCATAACGAGTGGAGAAATCGAATCAGTGATAAAAAATCTCCCAACAAATAAGAGCCCTGGACCTGATGGCTTCCCTCGGGAATTCTACCAGACATTTAAAACAGAATTAATCCCAACTCTTCTCAAGCTATTCCAAAAAATAGAAATCGAAGGAAAACTTCCGGAGTCATTTTATGAAGCCAGCATCACTCTTATTCTCAAGCCAGACAGAGATCCAGCAAAAAAAGAGAACTACAGGCCAATATCCTTGATGAATACGGATGCAAAAATTCTCAACAAGATCCTTGCAAATTGAATCCAGCAGCATATCAAAAGAATCATCCACCAAGATCAAGTGGGATTCATTCCTGGGTTACAGGGCTGGTTCAACATTCGCAAATCAATCAGTGTGATCCATCATATTAATAAAAGAAAAGATAAAAGCCTTATGATCCTGTCAATAGATGCAGAAAAAGCATTTGACAAAATACAGCATCCCTTCTTAATAAAGACTCTAGAGAAAGTTGAGATAGAAGGAACCTACTTAAACATCATCAAAGCCATCTATGAGAAGCCTTCAGCTAACATCATCCTTAACGGGGAAAAACTGAGAGGTTTCCCCCTGAGATCTGGAACACGACAGGGATGCCCACTCTCACCACTGCTGTTTAACATAGTGCTGGAAGTCCTATCATCAGCCATCAGACACCAAAAGGAAATCAAAGGCATCAGAATTGGCAAAGAGGAAGTCAATCTTTCACTCTTCGCAGATGACATGATACTCTACATCGAAAACCCAACAGACTCCACCAGAAGCCTACTAGAACTGATCAAGAATTCAGCCAAGTTGCAGGGTACAAAATCAACATACAGAAATCGGTTGCATTTTTATACACCAACAATGAAGCAACAGAAAGAGAAATCAAGAAACTGATCCCATTCACAATTGCACAAAAAACCATAAAATACCTCGGAATAAACCTAACCAAGGATACAAGAGATCTGTATGATGAAAACTATAGAAAACTTATGAAGGAAATTGAAGAAGACACAAAGAAGTGGAAAAACATTCCATGCTCATGGATAGGAAGAATAAATATAGTTAAGATGTCATTACTACCTAAGGCACTCTACACATTCAATGCAATTCCAATCAAAATTGCACCAGCATAGTTCTCAAAACTAGAACAAACTATCCAAAAATTTGTATGGAACCACAAATAAACCCCGAATAGCCAAAGTAATCCTGAAAAATAACACCAAAATGGGAGGGATCACCATCCCAGACTTTAGCCTCTACTACAAAGCTGTCATCATCAAGACAGTATGGTATTGGCACAAAAACAGACACATAGACCAAGGGAACAGAATTGAGAACTCAGAAGTGGACCCAAAAGTATACAGCCAACTAATCTTTGACAAAGCAGGAAAGAATATCCGATGGAAAAAAGACAGCCTTTTTAACAGATGGTGTTGGGAGAACTGGACAGCAACATGCAGAAGAATGAAACTAGATCATTTTCTCACACCATGCACAAAAATAAACTCAAAATGGATAAAGGACCTGAACGTGAGACAGGAAACTATCAACACCCTAGAGGAGAAAGCAGGAAACAACCTCCTTGACCTCCACCGCAGCAACTTCTTACTTGACACATCCCCAAAAGCAAGGGAATCAAGAGCAAAAATAAACTGTTGGGACCTCATCAAGATTAAAAGCTTCTGCACAGCCAAGGAAACAACCCAGAAAATTAATAGGCAACCAACGGAATGGGAAAAGATAGTTGCAAATGACATATCAGATAAAGGGTTGATATCCAGAATCTACAAGGAACTCACCAAACTACACGCCCGAAAAACAAACAACCCAGTGAAGAAATGGGCAGAAGATATGAACAGACACTTCTCCAAAGAGGACATCCAGATGGCCAACAGACACATGAAACGATGCTCAGCATCGCTCCTCATCAGGGAAATACAAATCAAAACCACACTGAGATACCACCTCACGCCAGTCAGAGTGGCTAAAATGAGCCAAGCAGAGAACTCTAGATGCTGGCGAGGATGTGGAGAAACGGGCACCCTCCTACACTGTTGGTGGGAATGTAAACTGGTACAGCCCCTCTGGAAAACAGTGTGGAGGTTCCTCAGGAAACTAACAATAGAACTCCCCTATGACCCAGCAATAGCACTGCTAGGAATTTACCCAAGGGATACAGAAATGTTGATGCATAGGAGCACATGTACCCCAATGTTCATAGCAGCACTCTCCACAATAGCTAAAACATGGAAAGAGCCTAAGTGTCCATCAACAGATGAATGGATCAAGAAGATGTGGTTTATCTATACCATGGAATACTACATGGCAATGAGAAACAATGAAATCTGGCCATGTGTAGCAACATGGATGGACCTTGAGGGTGTTATGCTGAGCGAAATAAGTCAGGCAGAGAAGGACAAATATCATATGTGTGCACGTATAGGAGGATTAGGAGGAACTTAACGGAGGACCAAGGGGGAGAAGAAGGGCGGAAATGGTGGGGGAAAGGGAGAGAGGCAAACCATGAGAGACTCTTGAATGCTGACAAAAACTGAGGACTGATGGATGTGAGGGGGAGGAGGGATGGGCATGGAGGAGGACACTTGTGGGGATGAGCACTGGGTGTTATGTGGAAACTAATTTGACAATAAACTATTTGTAAAAAAAAAAATATATTATCCCCACTGAGCCCATTAAACCAGTTCTCTTTGTTGGCAAAAAAAAAAAAAAAAAAATACTGTGATAGGCATCTCAAACCCAAGTGGCCTGAAATCCTAGTGTTTCCAGAGTTGAACTGTTCTTGAGGATTGAGAAGATGTCTGTGAAGAATAAGGATTATAATGACATTGTCCAACTAACTTTAATCCTGATAATATTTCTTCTGGTCCTGTCAGAACCACTGCAAATTTGGGCCAAATATACTCAATAGAGTGTACCTTATACCTTTGTTTGGCTTACCTTGGATTTCATGACTGTAGTTTTCTGTGTTTTCTAATCTTGATATTAGTACATCTTTCTTTTTTACCTTTTAAAATTAGTTAACATACAATGCAATATTGGTTTCAGAGTAGAATTCAGTGAGCATCTTTGTTTGCACTTATATGGACACATGATTTATGGGGAGTTTCAGGATTTTTAAAATAAAGATAATTTTTTAAATTTATTTATTTTGAGAGAGAGAAGCAGTGTGAGTGAGGGAGGAGCACAGAGAGAGGGAGAGAGTCCCAAGCACTTCCAGAGAGTTCCAAGTAGGACACGAACCCACAAACCATGATATCATGACCTGAGCTGAAATCACGACTTGGATGCTTAACCTGCTGAGCCACATAGGTGCCCCTAAAATAAAGATAATCTTATGCATCTGTTAATGTTTCCTTGATTAGGAATGGGTTGTTCAGTGAGCTATTATTGTGTTGCCAACATTTGAGGAAAACGTAAAAATTATACTTGTTCCCCACATTTCCAGACATCTGGGCCATGTGCTTCTTCACACTGCCAAAATCTTCTATGAATTTTGTTCTTATCATTGCTATAGCAGAAGAATGCTCGGTGTGAGTGTCAGAGGTGCTTCATGACTTTCATAGTAAATGCCCAAATCCCTTAATTTTCAGCAACCCATCCCTGAGGACATTCCTAGGGATGGGAACCAAGGAAAGAATGTCTGGCAGACTTTTGCACCCAAAGGGAAAAGCCCAGGAGTTAGCCACTTGAGTTTGGATTATGTTTTGACTGCTCCAGCCTAATAATACATCCATGAGGTGCGTCAGGATGGGGATAAGAAGGAATGATAAAAATCGCTACTTTCTGAATTGTTATCCTGATATCACTCTCAACATGCCTAAGACCAGGTCAATTTGTTGATGACCTGGCTGAGCTGAATTTCCTTGTTGCCAGGTGACTGAATTACAAATTCATTTATCATCTGTGTGCCCTTTAATTAATATGTCTCAGCTTGTCCCCAGTAATGCAGCTCTCATTGTCATGGCTTCCCAGAAAAGAAGGTGATGGAGAATTCTTTATCCTGTATGTACTTTCTACTCACATATAGCACTTTCCGGAGTGCTATCTCTCTATAGCTCTCAGAGTGCCTTGAGAACAATTAAGTGTTGTCACTCAGAGATTTTAATACCTGATTTAGTTCTTGAGATGATTTGGTGCTGATATTGGGGGTCACACTCAAATCTTTTAACCAATGTCTTCTCTTTCTGAATTTGTGTTAGTTGGTAAAATTAACTTCTGGCAAGGCCAAGGATTTTACCTAATGCAAAATTGCTGCAGACAGTCTCTAAAAAGAGTAACTGACCAGTAGACAGGACAGAGGTGCTAGAGGTTCATAGGTTTGTTGCACAGTTAGGGCTATTGCTGGGTTTAAATCTCTTCCTCTCAGAGTTATTTCAGGATTGAGTAGTGCTGGGGTTAATAGGATTCTGTCTCTTCCATGCTTCTTTGCATGGCCATTTGTAATGACTTGGATATACCATTATGCTTACTTAAATATGTAGTCCTGATATGAAATTGAATTTTTGGGAATCATGTCCTAGAACTATACATATTAGTCCCAAGCTCAACTAATATGTTTCAAATCATACTCAATCTCTCTTACTTTATGATTTTAATTATTGATTATAAATTCACCAACTGAAAAGATGACTCTAATTGCTCTAATGTGCACTTAATTTGGAGTTCACTACAACACTGAATTTCCCTCCAGTGCTAATTGATACCAAATGGAAGAAATGTATAGCAACTTGCAATAACATTTATCTGCTTTCACATCCAAATGCAACATAATGATTACTTTATTTCTGAAAGTGTAAATCCTTCTGCATTTTACTAAACTTGTTTATTTGGTAGTTTATCACTTGAATATCATTTAGCATATTTGTTGTGTAAAACATGGATTTGAAGAACTTGATCTGTGCCCAGTGCAACTGCTATTACAAATTAGCCATGAAAATATTCTATAGGAGTCATGCTATGCATATTCTAGTTTCAATCACAGGTGTATTAAGACGTTTACACTTCCAACACTCTACCAGCAATTTGTAATTTTATCTCCTTTGTTTCTTTTACTGAAATTATGATGTAGTAAGTGAATATCCCTTCCTTATCCTCTTACCTATCCTCCTGACTCACCTTCCACCCCACTAAATTTCAACACTCATTTCAATCAATTTCTTGGCAAAATAGGCAGTTCTCAATGGAGAATATTTTGTGACATTGCAAAGCAGTGTGCTGCAGGGCTCTAGAAATGGTAGCATGGACCAGATGTTCATAGAGTAATTGAAAATTCCATTTTATCAGAATTTGCTGTCAAAAAGTTTTACCTTTGCTTTAACAAAGAGGTTGACTAGATCCCCCTGGACATGAATTAGCATCTTTAAGGCTAGATCTACTGTTTTGCAATTCATGTATTATTTCTCCCCTTGTTTTGCTCATATAGAATCATTTAAAAATGTCTTCAGCCTCATGCATATATATACCAGGTGAAATGTTTAATCACTTGAACAATGGAATGTATATGTATATAGTGAATATATATATGTGACTTTCAGCTGTTTTCATCTTGTCTTGGGTATACAGTAGTCTAATGCCAGGTAGGAACAATGCATGCATAGCTATATATCATTTATCTATGCATTCAACAGTATGTTTCGGTGCCCACTGTATGCCTGGCTCTGGTAATTGAATGTGTCAATTACTGCTGTTATTGACTGTGAAAGTTCTCATTTTTTTAGCTTTGCTGATGTGGGTTTACTGAAGTGACCAATGTCAGCTCAATGATGAATAACTTTCTGATTTTAGAAATCATTATAATAGAGCCAAGTACCATTAAAAACCTTATTACTATTGTATCAACAAAGCAAAAGAAACAATAGAAGTAGATTATTGCAATTAAGATCTTATTTTTAATAAGAATATCATGAAAGGCTCTTCTTTGGTGACCTAATTTGAACAATGTCACAATGGTAAACATTTTCTTTTTAAATCTGTCTGCTCTGAGGATGAACTTCTTGCTCACTTTAGCTAATGTCATTATAAGATGGTAGGTTTAATGTCCGACATGCCCAGTTACCTTGCTGGTTTAAAATTTTTCATGTTTATTTATTTTTGAGAGATGGAGAGTTAGCGGTGGGAGGGGGCTCAGAGAGAGAGAGAGAGAGAAAAACACAGAATTCAAAGCAGGCTCCAGGCTCTGAGCTGTCAGCACAGAGCCCAGTGCAGAGCTCAAACTCATGATCCTTTGAGATCATGACCTGGGCTGAAGTCGGACGCTCAACTGACTGAACCACCCAGGTGCCCAACCTTGCTGGTTTAGAGGCATTCAATGGTATTCAATGCCCAGTCTCCCTTTTCCTCTGATATCCAATAATTTTTATCCATTCTCAGTCTCAGCACTGTCTGGGCAGGTGGAAATAGAGGCACAGGTGGATGCTTTTGTTCATGTCCACTACATTGTTCCACCAGATAATTGGACACCTTTCAAAGCAATATTTACATTTTATTGGCAAGACAATTGCTGGAATAAAATAATTGTCCTTAACTAATGGAAAAATTCATGCTGTTAGCAGTTGTTTGTTAGCACTATTTTGGCATGGGCCATTTGGTCAGAGATTTCTTTTAGGCCAATTCTCTTCATCTGCTTTGCAATAGAAACACTATGACCCTCTTTTTTAAGTAATTTTTTTTCCTGATCCTCTTGGAACTTTTAGTTGTCTCATATTCAATGTCTATTTTTAAAATTTATTATTATTAATAATTACCTGTGGAAAAGGATTCATTATTCATCAAGAGAATAAATGCCAGGGGCTTTCTTGACTGGTTGACGCTAAGAATTTCTGTATTTCAAAGCACTTGGAAAGCACTGAAAGAAGGAAATTATATAAAGGAAGCACACTGAACAGTCAAGAATTTCATTCTCTAGGAGTTTATGGCCCCACAGCATGAATAGTTCAGTATAGAATAGACCAAATAGGATCAGTGAAGAAATTAAGATTACTTGAGCTGCAAAGCAAAATACATTTCAAAGGACACTTTGGTGTAATGGGATCCCTTTGGAGGAATAGTGGAAGCCAGGCCCTGATATAGTATACTAGATAAAAATATGCTCTATTTGGATGATTTGGTAGGTGAATGTTTTCTAATTGCTTTGATTTTTTTCAAGTTTTTATTTAAATTCTAGTTAATATATATGAAAAAATTGGTTTCCGGTGTAGAATTTAGTGATTCATCACATACATATAACACCCAGTGCTTATCACAATAAGTGCCCTCCTTAATACCCATTATCCATTTAGCCTATCCCCCACCCACCTGCCTCCATCAACCCTCAGTTTGTTCTCTATAGTTAAGAGTCTCTTATTGTTTGCTTCTCTTTCTCTCTCTTTTTTTCCCTTCCCATATGTTCATCTGCTTTTTTTCTTAAATTCCACATATGAGTGAAATCATATGATATTTGTCTTTGTTTTCTTGACTTATTTTGCTTAGCATAATACACTCTAGCTTCATCCACATCATTGAAACTGGCAAGATTTCATTCGTTTTGATAGCTGAGTAATATTCCATATATATCACATATTCTTTTTTTAAATGTTTATTTAGTTTTGAGAGAGAGTGAGAGAGAGAGAGATAGCAGGAAAGGGACAAAGAGAGGAAGACAGAGGATCTGAAGCAGAGTCTACACTGACAGCAGAGAGCCCTACATGGGGCTGAAATTCACTAACTGTGAGAATATGACCTGAGCTGAAGTTGGATGCTTAACTGACTGAGCCACTCAGGTGCCCAAATACCACATATTCTTTATCTATTCATCAGTTGATGGACATTTGGGCTCTCTCCATAGTTTGGCTATCGTTGATAATGCTGCTATAAACATTGGGGTGCATATACTTCTTCAAATCTGTATTTTTATGTCCTTGGGGTAAATGCCTAGTAGCACAATTGCTGGGTCGTGGGGTAGTTCTATTTTTAGCTTTTAGAGGAAACTCCATACTGTTTTCCAGAGTGGCTGCACCAGTTTGCAATTCCACCAGCAGTATAAGAGGATTCCCCTTTCTCCACATCCTCATGAACACCTGTTGTTTGCTGAGTTGTTAATTTTAACCATTCTGACAGGTGTGAGGTGATGTCTCATTTCAGTTTTCATTTATATGTCCCTGATGATGAGTGATGTTGAGTATCTTTTCATGTGTCTGTTGGCCATCTGAATGTCTTCGTCGGGAAAATTTCTATTCATGTCTTCTACCCATTTCTTTCTTTCTTTCTTTCTTTCTTTCTTTCTTTCTTTCTTTCTTTCTTTCTTTCTTTTCTTTCTTTCCTTCTTTCTTTCTTTCTTTCTTTCTTTCTTTCTTTCTTTTTTGCTCTAAGGATATTTATTTTTTTTCTTTTTTTAAAAAATAGTTTATTGTCAAGTTGGTTTCCGTATAACACCCAGTGCTCATCCCCACAAGTGTCCTCCTACCCATTTCTTAACTGGATTGTTTGTTTTCTGAGTGTTGAGTTTGAGAAGTTCTTTAATTTGGATATTAACCCTTAACCAGATATATCATTTACAAATATCTTTTCCAATTTCTTTATGATAAAACAAGTTAAGTAGGCCATGATAAGTAGGGATACTGCTAATAGGATAACAGATGAGAAACAAATCAAATTGTTTTATTAGACTAGATTATATGGGCTGCTTTACATACTCAAAAAAGTCCATTGAATTGTCAAAACCATTATTTTCTTGGGTCTTTCTATCTATTTAACATCATTTCTGTCCTGTCATAAGATGGATAAGAATCACAAATTCCATCAGGATGGGAAAACATAAATCTAGACTTGTCATTTAAATATTTATGAAGGTGTTGTTCTGTTCTTTTCCCCTTAACCCCTTTATTATGAAATAAATATTGAGAATCAAGTCCAGTCATAATTTAAAAAGCAATTTCAAGAATACTAAAATCATGTGTTATTTTTATTTGTGAGATGTGTTTCCTCTCTTATCATAGATGCTTTTGGTCATGCAGAGTTTTATGTCTTAGCCTCAGGTATTTTTGGTCTCAGTCTTTACTAGACGGGTGATTGCCTATTTACTTTGGGCCAAGGAAAGGTAATTTGACATATCTAATTTGAAATTGTTTCTTTTTGACAAGCAAATCTTTTCAATTTCTTTTCCTACATGGCTTATCCCCAATAAATCTCCAAGTGTGGAGAAATTAAGCTCCAGACTGGAAACTGAGCTGACTCTTAGAGCCATCAGAAAAGTGTTATTTTTTTTTTTGTTTTTTTGTTATTTTTTTTTTTACAGACTGACAGATCAGGGAGGGTAAACAGAAGATTTTTTTGCAACTGTGCAAAATGGAGTCCCATTAGCCAATTTTTCTGCCATGTAGAGAGAATACAAAGCAGTTCCCATAACTTGGGTGAAAGAGATTATCAATGATATACCAGTCTCTAGAGTTGTTTTGGAGCTAATCCTTTGGGGCTGGACGTTTGTGTGCAGATGACAAAGTCAGAGGGTATTGTGGAATTGTGGGTTTTATGGTGAACCCTGAAATTCATTAAAAAACTTGCAGATCTAAGATTTACTCCATATTTGGAGGAATTTGTGAGATGGTATGTGGCAGAGGTTATTTGAAGGTCAGGGAATCCAGAAGTGGCCAAAGGAGTTTATCTGAAAACGAACTCTTTGTAGCTGAATTCATTCAGTTTTGTCTCTTTGAGGTGGCCTCATGAGAGGCATTTCATCTTTTGAGGGTTCCTGGTAATCATAAATAATAGTTCTACTCCAGTATTCTTTATAATATTATAGGCAACAACCTTGCAAGCTGTTAAATCTGAAGTAATAGACAACGCCATTTTATCATAAGTTAGTTCTTTTAAACTTTAGATGGTAAATGAAACACTTTATGTTCTTGTCTTTGTCTAGCAGAAATATTTTCAATTTGGTGGAAATTAGAACCTTAAAAACACACTCATCTTCTCTTATCCAAGTTAGCTAAGTCTTAGGGTCTTTCTAATTCATGGTCTACTACCTAGACTCTAAGTCATGCAGGAGTGCAACTGTACCCTGCTTTAAGTAAAAGTACAACTTATTACATTGCCATTTTAAATAGATATCTATAAACAAATGCTGCTGTAATCACCTGGAAAAACTTGGTACCCTTAAATGATTGCAGCAAGGCAGCCTTGCAGCCATAGCTTGCACATTTAAAGCCCACACCAGAGGTATGTTTTCCAATTTGTATGAGGCCACTTTCTTTATCTCTAACCTTATATAGTCTCTATTTTCTATCCTTAGTTTGAATATTAATAGATGTTTGACCACTTTCTTTCTTCCCTCGTTTTTACCTTGTGTGGAGTTTACAACCTATGTGAACAATAGAATCTTCTCCCGTTCAATACATGGATAAGAGGGGAAAGAGGAATGATATGGGTTCCAAGATATTTAGACTGGTCAAACTGTTCCAAAGCATCACCACCTGCTGTTTTTAATCATTAATATTGGCTGTCAGTTGCTCTGATCTGGGAGGTGAACCAAAAGAATGGTTTTGATTTTCATTTAATTTAAAAATCAGTTAATTGAAAAAAAATGCCTCCAGCATGTAAGAGGTTGCCCACAGCAAGTCAGAAGCAGAAGTTGAACCAATACTCATATGCAAACATGTACTATTTTAAACTTGGAGAATTATTATTATTATTATTATTATTATTATTAATCACTAGGTAGAGTATTTAGTCCTTTTATTTATTTAAAATTTTTAGTTATTATTTTAATTCCAGTTAACATACAGTATCATATTATGTTTCAGGTATACAATATAATAATTCAACAGTTCCATACATCACCCAGTGCTCATCAAGACAAGTGCATTCCTTAATCCCCATCATCCATCTCCCCACCACCTCTCCTCTTATAACTATCACACTGTTATCTATAATTATTATTATTTTTTAATTTTTAATGTTTATTTTTGAGAGAGAAAGAGACATAGTGTGAACAGGGGAGGGGCAGAGAGAGGGAGACACAGAATCCGAAGCAGGCTTCAGACTCTGAACTGGCAGCACAGAGCCCGACGCAGGGATAGAACTCATGAACCTCGAGACCATGACCTGAGCCAAAGTCAGATGCTTAACCAACTAAGCCACCCAGGCGCCCCTGTTCTCCATAATTAAAAGTCTGTCTCATTCTTTGACTCTCTCTCTCTCTCTCATTTTTTTCTGTTGCTTGTTTGTTTTGTTTCTTCAATTCCACATATGAGTGAAATCATATGATATTTGTCTTTTCTGATTTATTTCGCTTAACATTATATTCTAACTCCATCCATATCATTGCAAGTGGTAGGATTTCATTCTTATTTATGGCTGAATAACATTCATATGTATGTATATATTCATATATACATATATCATTAGGTAGAATATATATGTATGTAGGTACTATATATATATATATATATACATACCAGATCTCCTTTATCTAGTCGTCAATTATTGGATACTTGCGCTGCTTCCATATTTTGGCTATTGTAAATAATACTGCTATAAGCATATGGGTGCATGTATCCCTTTGGATTAGTGTTTTTGTATTCATTGGGTAAATAGCCAGTAGTACAATTGCTGACTTGTAAGGTAGTTCTATTTCTAAGTTTTGGAAACATCTCTACACTTTTATCCACAGTGGTTACACCAGTTTGCATTCCAACCAACAGTGCACGGGTGTTCCTTTTTCTCCATATCCTTGCCCAAACCTGTTGTTTCTTGTGTTTTTTTATTTTAGCCATTATGGCAGGTGTGAGGTGAGATTGCATTGTAGGTTTGATTTGCATTTCTCTGATGATAAGTGATGATGAGCATCTTTTCATTTGTCTATTGGCCATCTCAGTGTCTTCTTTAGAGAAATGTCTGTTCCTGTTTTCTGCCCAATTTTTAATTGGGTTGTTTTTTTGGTGTTGAGTTTTGTAAGTTCTTTATATATTTTTGATATTAACCCCATATCAGATATATCATTTGCAAATTTCTCCCATTCCATAAGTTGCCTTTTAGATTTGTTGTTTCCTTCACTGAGCAGAGCTTTTTATTTTGATGTAGTCCCAAAAGTTTATTTTTGCTTTTGTTTCCCTTGCCTCAGGAGACATTATCTAGAAAAAGTTGGACTATGGCCAGTGTCAAAGAAGTTGCTGCCTGTGTTCTCTTCTAAGATTTTTATGGTTTCAGGTATCAAATTTAGGTCTTTAATCCATTTTGAATTTATTTTTGTGTATGCTGTAATAAAGTGGTCCAGTTTCATTATTTTGCATATTGCTCTCCAGTTTTCTCAGCACCATTTGTTGAAGAGACTGTATTTTTCCCATTGGATATTCTTTCCTGCTTTGTCAAAGATTAGTTGACCATATAATTGTTTCATTATTTCTGGGTTTTATATTCTGTTCTGTTTCTGTTCTGTTCTATTTTTAAGAAAATTTTAACGTTTATTTACTTTTGAGAGAGAGAGAAATAGAGACAGCATGAGCATGAGCAGGAGAAGGTCAGAAAGAGGGAGACACAGAATCCAAAGCAGGCCCCAGGCTCCAAGATGTCAGCACAAAGCCTGATGCGAGGCTCTAACTCACAAACTGTGAGATCATGACCTGAGCCGATGTCACATGCTCAACCAACTGAGCCACCCAGGTGCCCCTATTCTGTTCTATTGATCTATGTGTTTGTTTTTGTGCCAGTACATACTATTTTTATTACTACAGCTTTATAATAAAACCTTAAGTCCAGAATTGTGATGCCTCCAACTTTGTTCTTCTTTCTCAAGATTGCTTTGCTATTCTGGGTCTTTTATGGTTCCATACAAATTTTAGGATTGTTTGTTTGAGTTCTGTGAGAAATGCTATTGATATTTTGATAGGTATTGTATTAAATATGTGCAATGCTTTAGGTAATATAGACGTTTTAACAGTATTTGTTCTTTCAATCCACGAGCATGGAATGTCTTTCCATTTCTTTGTGTTGTCTTCAGTTTCACCAGTTTGGTTTTTTTTTTTTATAGCCTTCAGAGTGCAGATTGTTTACCTCTTTTATTAGATTTATTCCTAGGTGTCTTACTGTTTTGGTGTAATTATAAGTGGGATTTTCCCCCCTTATTTTTTCTATCTGCTGTTTCATTATTGGTATATAGAAAGGCAACAAATTTCTGTGCATTGACTTTGTATATTGTGACTTTTATTGAATTCGTGTATCAGTTCTAGCAGTTTTTTGATGGAGTCTTTGGGTTTTCTATAGATTATCACATCATCTGAAAATAGTGAAAATTTTACTTCTTCCTTACTGATTTGGATGCCTATTCTTTCTTTTTGTTGTCTAATTGTTATTGTTACGATTTCAGTACTGTGTTGAATAAAAGTGGTGAGAGTGGACATCCTTGTCTTGCTCCTAACCTTAGGGGAGAAGCTCTCAGTTTTTTTTCCCATTAAGGATGATATTACCTGTGGATTTTAAATATAAGGCCTTTATTATGTTGAAGTATGTTCCCTCTAAATCTATTTTGTTGAGAGTTTTTATCATGAATGGATGTTATACTTTGTCAAATGCTTTTTCTGTATCTACTGAAATGACCATATGGTTTCTATCTTTTCTCTTATTGATGTGATGTATCACGTTGATTAATTTGTGAATAATGAACCACTGTTACCTCCCAGGGATAAATCCCTCTGGATCATGGTGTATGATTTTTGTTAATGTTTTGTCGAATTTGGTTTGCTAGTATGTTTTTGAGTATTTTTGCATCTATGTTCATCTGTTATATTGGCCTATAGTTCTCTTTGTGGTGTTTTTATCTGGTTTTCGTATCAGGGTAATGCTGGCCTCCTAGAATGAATTTGAAAATTTTCTTTCCTTTTCTTTCTTTCCTATTTTTCATAATAGTTTGAGAATAAGGGCGCCTGGGTGGCTCAGTCAGGTAAGCTTCGGCTCAGGTCATGATCTCACGGTTAGTGGGTTCTAGCCCCACGTCGGGCTCTGTGCTGAGTGCCAGCTCAGAGCCTGGAGCCTGTTTCGGATTCTGAATCTCCCTCTCTCTCTCTACCCTCCCCTACTAACACTGTCTCTCTCTCTCAGAAATAAAGAAAACATTTTTAAAAAAAAAGAATAGTTTGAGAATAGGTATTGACTCTTCTTTAAATGTTTCATAGAATTTGCCTGTGAAGCCGTCTGGTTCTGGACTTTGTTGGGAGTTTTTTGATTACTAACTCAGTTTTTTTTTTTTTTTTTGGTGGTTTTCAGTCTTTTAATTTTTTAAAATTTTCTCCTGTTTCAGTTTTGGGAGTTCATATGTTTCTAGAAATTCATCCATTTCTTCTAGGTTGTCCAATTTTGGCATATATTTTTTCGTAATATTCTCTTTTGATTGTATTTTGTTTTTTTTTTAATTTTTTTTAATGTTTTATTTATTTTTAGGAGAGAGAGAGACAGCGTGAGCAGGAGAGGGTCAGAGAGAGAGGGAGTCACAGGCTGAAACAGGCTCAGGCTCTGAGCTGGCAGTCAGCACAGAGCCCGATGCGGGCTCGAACCCACGAACCGTGAGATCACGACCTAAGCGAAAGTCGGACGCTTAACTGACTAAGCCACCCAGGCGCCCCGACTTTTTTGATTGTATTTTGGTGGTATTGGTTGTCATTTCTCCTCTCTCATTTGTGATTTTGTTTATTTGAGTCCTTTCTCTTTTTCGTGATAAAGGTTTATCAATTTTATTTATGTTTTCAAAGATACAGCTCCTGGTTTCACTGATCTGGTTCTACTGGTTTTTTAGAGATTCTATATCATGGGGCTCCTGGGTGACTCAGTTGGTTAGGCATCTGACTTTGGCTCATGGGTTTGAGCCCTGCGTTGGGCTCTATGCTTACAGCTCAGAGTCAAGAGCCTGCTTTGGATTCTGTGTCTCCCTCTCTCTGTTCCTCTCCTGCTTGTTCTCTGTCACTCTCTGTCTTCCAAAAATTAATAAATGTTAAAAAAAAATTAAAAAGATTCTATATAATGTATTTGTACTTTAATCATTATTATTTCTGTTCTTCTGCTGGTTTTATGTTTTGTTTGTTGTTCTTTTTCTAGCTTCTTTAGGTGCAAGGTTAGGTTATTTGTTTGAATTTTTTTTGACTTGTTGAGTTATGCCTGTATTGCTAAAAACTTCCCTCTTAGAATTGTTTTTGTTGCATCCCAGATGTCCTGGACTATTGTGTTTTCATTTCCATTTGTTTCCATGTACTTTCTAATTTCTTTTTTCATTTCCTGTTTGACCCATTCATTGTTTAGTAGCATGTTGTTTAACCTCCATGTATTTGTGGTCTTTACAGAATTTTTTCTTGTGGTTGATTTGTACTTTTACAGTGTTGTAGTCAGAAAATATGTATGGTATGATTTTGATCTTGACTTTGTTGAGGCTTGTTTTGTGGGCTACTATGTGATCTATTCTGGAAAATATTCCATGTTTGCTTGAAAAGAATGTGTATACTGCTGTTTTAGGATGAAATGTTCTGAATATATCTGTTAAATACATGTGTTCCAGTGTGTCATTCAAATCCATTGTTTCCTTATTGGTGTTCTGTTTAGATGATCTCACCATTGATGTAAGTGGTATGTAAAAGGCCATGAGTATTATTGTGTTATATAAATCAGTTCCTTTATGTTTGTTATTAATTGTTTTATGTATTTAGGTGCTCTTATGTTGGGTGCATGAATATTTACAATTGTATCTTGTTGCTGAATTGCCCATTTTGTTATTAGATAGTGTCCTTCTTTGTTACAGTTTTTCTTTTAAAGTCTATTTAGTCCATTATAAGTGTTGATACTCCAGCTCTCTTTTGACATCCATTTTCATGATAAATGTTTCTCCATCCCCTCACTTTCAGTCTTCAAGTGTCTTTATGTCTAAAATGAGTCTCTTGTAGGCAGCATATAGGTGTGTCGTTTTTTAAAACCATTTTGACAACCTATATCTTTTTTTTTCCTTTGTCCAAATTTTCATTTAAATTCCAGTTACTTAAACAGTGTAGGGGCGCCTGGGTCGCTCAATCAGTTGAACATCTGACTTTGACTCAGGTCATGATCCCAGTTTGTAGGTTTGAGTCCCGCATCGGTTTCTGTGCCAACAGCTCAGAGTCTGGAGCCTGCTTCAGATTCTGTGTCTCCCAATCTCTCTGCCGTCCCCTGCTCGCACTCTGTCTCTCAAAAATAAATAAACATTAAAAATATTTAAAAACACACAGTGTAGTATTTGTTTCAAGTGTAAAATGTAGTGATTCATTACTGGTGCTCATCTCAAAAAGTGCCCTGCTTAATACCCATCATCTATTTATCCACCCCCCACTTTTCTCCCCTCCAATAACCCACAGTTCATTCTCTATAGTTAAGATCTGTTTCTTGGCTTGCCTTTCCTCTCTTTAGTTACCCACCATGTTCATTTGTTTTATTTTCTAAATTCCACATATGAGTAAAATCATATAGTATTTGTCTTTCTCTGATTGACTTATTTTGCTTAGCATAATATTTTTTATCTGCATTTATGTTATTGTAAATGGCAAAATTTCATTCTTTTGGATGGCTACATCATATTCCATTTTCTTTTGATTGGAGCGCTTAGTCCATTTACATTTAAAATAATCATTGACAGATAAATATTTATTGCTATTGTATTACTTTTTTGTGGTTGTTTCTGAAGATTCTCTCTGATCCTTTCCTATCTCTCTATCATGTTTTGCTGATTTTTAACGATATATTTAAATTTCTTCCTCTTTATTCATTGCATATTTATTAATGGCTTTGGTATATAGTTATTATTAGTTTTATATATAAGCTCTTCTTTATATAGCAGTCTTTATTAAATTTATGGTTATTTAAGTTTGAACCTATTCTTTCTCCTCTTTTCCCCATGTTTTTGGTATATGTTATTATGTTTTATATCACTTTTTTGGTGATTTCTTTGATAGATTTTTTTTTACATTTATTTATTTATTTATTTATTTTCAAATAGTTTATTGTCAAATCAGTTTCCACATAACACCCAGTGCTCATCCCCACAAGTGCCCTCCTCCATGCCCACCCCTCCTCCCCCCCACATCCACCAGTCCTCAGTTTTTGTCAGCATTCAAGAGTCTTTCATGGTTTGCCTCTCCCCCTTTCCCCCACCATTTCTGCCCTTCTTCTCCCCCTTGGTCCTCTGTTAAGCTCCTCCTAATCCTCCTATACGTGCACACATATGATATTTGTCTTTCTCTGCCTGACTTATTTCGCTCAGCATAACACCCTCAAGGTCCATCCATGTTGCTACACATGGCCAGATTTCATTGTTTCTCATTGCCATGTAGTATTCCATGGTATAGATAAACCACATCTTCTTGATCCATTCATCTGTTGATGGACACTTAGGCTCTTTCCATGTTTTAGCTATTGTGGAGAGTGCTGCTATGAACATTGGGGTACATGTGCTCCTATGCATCAGCATTTCTGTATCCCTTGGGTAAATTCCTAGCAGTGCTATTGCTGGGTCATAGGGGAGTTCTATTGTTAGTTTCCTGAGGAACCTCCACACTGTTTTCCAGAGGGGCTGTACCAGTTTACATTCCCACCAACAGTGTAGGAGGGTGCCCGTTTCTCCACATCCTCGCCAGCATCTAGAGTTCTCTGCTTGGCTCATTTTAGCCACTCTGACTGGCGTGAGGTGGTATCTCAGTGTGGTTTTGATTTGTATTTCCCTGATGAGAAGCGATGCTGAGCATCGTTTCATGTGTCTGTTGGCCATCTGGATGTCCTCTTTGGAGAAGTGTCTGTTCATATCTTCTGCCCATTTCTTCACTGGGTTGTTTGTTTTTCGGGCGTGTAGTTTGGGGAGCTCCTTGTAGATTCTGGATATCAACCCTTTATCTGATATGTCATTTGCAACTATCTTTTCCCATTCGGTTGGTTGCCTATTAATTTTGTGGGTTGTTTCCTTGGCTGTGCAGAAGCTTTTAATCTTGAGGAGGTCCCAACAGTTTATTTTTGCTCTTAATTCCCTTGCTTTTGGGGATGTGTCAAGTAAGAAGTTGCTGCGGTGGAGGTCAAGGAGGTTGTTTCCTGCTTTCTCCTCTAGGGTGTTGATAGTTTCCTGTCTCACGTTCAGGTCCTTTATCCATTTTGAGTTTATTTTTGTGCATGGTGTGAGAAAATGATCTAGTTTCATTCTTCTGCATGTTGCTGTCCAGTTCTCCCAACACCATCTGTTAAAAAGGCTGTCTTTTTTCCATCGGATATTCTTTCCTGCTTTGTCAAAGATTAGTTGGCTGTATACTTTTGGGTCCACTTCTGAGTTCTCAATTCTGTTCCCTTGGTCTATGTGTCTGTTTTTGTGCCAATACCATACTGTCTTGATGATGACAGCTTTGTAGTAGAGGCTAAAGTCTGGGATGGTGATCCCTCCCGTTTTGGTTTTATTTTTCAGGATTACTTTGGCTATTCTTCTTTGACAGATTTTTAAACTTTTTAAATGTTTATTCATTTTTGAGAGAGAAAGAGAGAGAGAGAACATGAATGTGGAAGGGGCAGGGACAGAGAGGGAAACACAGAATATGAAATGGGCTCCAGGCCCTGAGCTATCCGCACAGAGCCTAATGTGGGGCTCAATCTTGAAAATGGTGAAATCATGACCTGAGCCAAAGTCCGACACTTAACCAACTGAGAGACCCAAGTGCTCTTCCTTGACAGATTTTTTTTATAAGATCATTCATTTTTTTTAAAAAAAATTTAATGCTTTATTTATTTCTAAAACACAGAGACAGCGGGAGCAGGGGAGGGTCAGAGAGAGAAGGAGATACAGAATCTGAAACAGGCTCCAGGCTCTCAGCTAGCTGTCAGTACAGAGCCCGACACGAGGCTTGAACCCACAAACCGTGAGATCATGACCTGAGCCGAAGTCAGCCACCTAACCGACTAAGCAACCCAGGCGCCCCATAACATAATTCTTCTTAACTACTTTTGTGTTTCCTAACTCGATACTGTCACTTTTGTTCTCTATTTTCCACTCAAGATTGACCCTGTTAACATCTCTTGCAGAGCTGGTTTAATGGTCATGAACTCCTTTAGATTTAGTGTGTCTGGAAAACTCCATATATCTCCTATTCTGAGTGATAGCCTTGTAGGATAGAGTATTCTTGGCTGTATATTATTCCCATTCAGCACTTTGAACACATTATGATACTCACTTCTGGCTTAAAAAATTCTCTTGAGTCTTTATTAAGAAGGGATGCTGTATTTTGTCAAATGCTTTTTCTGCATCTATTGTCAGGATCATATGGTTTTTATCTTTTCTTTGTTGATGTGGTGTATCACACTGATTGATTTGCGAATGTTGAACCAGCCCTGTAACCCAGGAATGAATCCCACTTGGTCTTGGTGGATAATTCTTTTTACGTGCTGCTGGATTCGATTTGCAAGTATCTTGCTCAGGATTTTTGCATCCGTATTAATCAAGGATATTGGCCTGTAGTTCTCTTTTTTGCTGCATCTCTGTCTGGCTTGAGAATCAGAGTGATGCTGGCTTCATAAATGAGTCCGGGAATTTTCCTTCGATTTCAATTTTTTGGAATAGCTTGAGAAGAATTGGGATGAATTCTGTTTTAAAAGTCTGGTGGAATTCCCCAGGGAAGCCGTCAGGTCCAGGGTTCTTATTTGTTGGGAGATTTTTGATCACTGATTCGATTTCTTCAAGTGTTATGGATCTGTTCAGATTTTCTATTTCTTCCCGTGTGAATTTTGGTAGTGAGTGTCTTTTTAGGAAATTGTCCATTTCTTCTAAGCGGTCCAATTTGCTGGTATATAATTTTTCATAGTATTCCCTGATAATTGCTTGTATTTCAGAGGGGTTTGTAGTAATGAGTCTATTTTCATTTATCATTTTGTCTATTTGGGTGCTCTCTCTTTTCTTTTTGAGAAGCCTGGCTAGAGGTTTGTCAATGTTGTTTATTTTTTCAAAAAACCAACTCTAGGTTTCATTAATCTGTTCAAATGTTTCTTTGGTCTCCATGTTGTTTATTTCAGATCTAATTTTTACTATTTGTCTTCTTCTACTGGGTTTAGGGCATTCTTGCTGCTCTGCCTCTAATTCCTTTAGGTGAGCTGTTAGATTTTGGACTTGAGCTTTTTCTAATCCCTTGAAGACTCTAGAGAAAGTCGGGATAGAAGGAACTTACTTAAACATCATAAAAGCCATCTATGAGAAGTCTTCAGCTAACATCATCCTCAACGGGGAAAAACTGAGAGCTTTCCCCCTGAGATCGGGAACACAACAGGGATGTCCACTCTCACCACTGTTGTTTAACATAGTGCTGGAAGTCCTAGCATCAGCCATCAGACAACAAAAGAAAATAAAGGGCATCAGAATTGGCAAAGAGGAAGTCAAACTATCACTTTTTGCAGACGACATGATACTCTACATAGAAAACCCAACAAACTCCACCAGAAGCCTACTGGAACTGATCCAAGAATTCAGCCAAGTTGCAGGGTACAAAATCAATGTACAGAAATCGGTTGCATTTTTATACACCAACAATGAAGCAACAGAAAGAGAAATCAAGAAACTGATCCCATTCACAATTGCACAAAAAACCATAAAATACCTCGGAATAAACCTAACCAAGGATACAAGAGATCTGTATGATGAAAACTATAGAAAACTTATGAAGGAAATTGAAGAAGACACAAAGAAATGGAAAACATTCCATGCTCATGGATAGGAAGAATAAATATAGTTAAGATGTCATTACTACCTAAAGCACTCTACACATTCAATGCAATTCCAATCAAAATAGCACCAGCATACTTCTCAAAACTAGAACAAACTATCCAAAAATTTGTATGGAACCACAAAAGACCCCGAATAGCCAAAGTAATCCTGAAAAATAAAACCAAAACGGGAGGTATCACCATCCCAGACTTTAGCCTCTACTACAAAGCTGTCATCATCAAGACAGTATGGTGTTGGCACAAAAACAGACCCATAGACCAATGGAATCGAATTGAGAACTCAGAGCTGGACCCAAAGGTATACAGCCAACTGATCTTTGACAAAGCAGGAAAGAATATCCAATGGAAAAAAGACAGCCTCTTTAACAGATGATGCTGGGAGAACTGGACAGCAACATGCAGAAGAATGAAACTAGATCATTTTCTCACACCACACACAAAAATAAACTCAGAATGGATAAAGGACCTGAACGTGAGACAGGAAACTATCAACACCCTAGAGGAGAAAGCAGGAAACAATCTCCTGGACCTCCACTGCAGCAACTTCTTACTTGACACATCCCCAAAAGGCAAGGGAATCAAGAGCAAAAATAAATGATTGGGACCTCATCAAGATTAAAAGCTTCTGCACGGCAAAGGAAACAACCCACAAAATTAAGAGGCAACCTACGGAATGGGAAAAGATAGTTGCAAATGACATATCAGATAAAGGGTTAATATCCAGAATATATAAGGAACTCCCCAAACTACACGCCCGAAAAACAAACAACCCAGTGAAGAAATGGGCAGAAGATATGAACAGACACTTCTCCAAAGAGGACATCCAGATGGCCAACAGACACATGCAACGATGCTCAGCATCGCTCCTCATCAGGGAAATACAAATCAAAACTACACTGAGATACCACCTCACGCCAGTCAGAATGGCTAAAATGAGCCAATCAGAGAACTCTAGATGCTGGCGAGGATGTGGAGAAACGGGCACCCTCCTACACTGTTGGTGGGAATGTAAACTGGTACAGCCCCTCTGGAAAACAGTGTGGAGGTTCCTAAGGAAACTAACAATAGAACTCCCCTATGACCCAGCAATAGCACTGCTAGGAATTTACCCAAGGGATACAGAAATGCTGATGCATAGGAGCACATGTACCCCAATGTTCATAGCAGCACCCTCCACAATAGCTAAAACATGGAAAGAGCCTAAGTGTCCATCAACAGATGAATGGAACAAGAAGATGTGGTTTATCTATACCATGGAATACTACATGGCAATGAGAAAGAATGAAATCTGGCCATGAGTAGCAACATGGATGGACCTTGAGGGTGTTATGCTGAGCGAAATAAGTCAAGCAGAAAAGGACAAATATCATATGTTTGCACGTATAGGAGGGTTGGGAGGAACTTAACGGAGGATCATGCGGGAGAAGAAGGGGGAAAATAGTGGGAATGAGGGAGAGAGGGAAACCATGAGAGACTCTTGAATGCTGAGAACAAACTGAGGACTGATGGGAGTTGGGGGGATGGGGAGTGATGGGCATGGAGGAGGGCACGTGTGGGGATGAGCACCGGGTGTTATATGGAAACCTACTTGACAATAAACTATTTGTAAAAAAATAAATAAATAAATAAAATAAAAGAAATAGAAAAACAAATTTCTCTTGAAAAATTTACTGCTCACCTTATGGGTTTTCCCTTGTAAGTTAATGACTTTTTTGTCTTGGTGCTTTTAGAATTTTTTCCTTATCATTGTATTTTGCAAATATAATTATAGTTTGTCTTGGTGTCAATCTGCTTCTGTTGATTTTGATGAGAGTTCTTTGTGCCTCTTGGATCTGGATATTTCCTTCCCCATATTAGGGAGATTTTCAACTATTATTTCTTCAAATAAAATTTCTGCCCTCCTTTTTGTTCTTCTTCTGGGACTCATATAATATGTTTTTGTTGTTGTTGTTGTTGTTTGATGGGAGTCACTGAGTCCTCTAAGTGCATTCTCGTTTTGCATAATTCTTCTCTTTTTTTTGTTATGCTTTATTATTTTCCATTACTCTATCTTCTACGTAACTAATTTGTTCCTCTTCTTCTTCCCTCCTAATATTAATTCCATCAAGCATGTTTTTCCTTTCATTTATTGTACTGTTCATCTCTAATATGTTATTTATTACCTCTGTGTTGGGTCTTATTCATGTTTTCCACTCTTTTCTGAAGTCCAGTGAATATCTTTATGATCATTGCTTTAAATTCTATATTAGGCATGTTACTTATATCTGTTTCTCTTAGATCTCTAGCTGTGGCCTTGTCTTCTTCTTTAATTTGGGATAAATTATTGTCTCATTTTGTCTTCCTATCTCTGTTTCTCTGTGTTATGAAAGTCAGCTGTGTTTTCTGCTCTTGAAAGTAGTGACTTTTATGAAGAAGAGGTCCTGAAGTGTCTTTCAGTGCAGTGTCCCCTGTTCACCAGAACCTGGCACTTCTGGAGAGTATCTTATATGTGTTGCTTATGCCCTGTTATTGTGTCTGAGTCACTTTTCATTTCCATGTGGTCACTGCACTGACTCTCTGCTTCTTGTGAGGTTTGCTTGCTCTCTGTGGTGTCAGTGGGGCCCAAGCAGCCCAGCTCTGTTGGGGCATGCTTATCATGCAACTTGAGAGCAAGGCATCATGTTAGCAAAGTATGTGCTGGATCAATAATTGTATTCCAGATCCTCCAAAGTGCTGTGGTGACTGGGGTCTAGGTGCCAGGGCAATCAGGGTCATGAGGCTAGGCAGAGTATGTGACACTGGTTGAGGGCATGCCACAAGGCACAATATGGCAGTTTGGCCCAGTGCCATGGCTGAACTGGGCATGGAGCATGGCCTCAGGTGTGTACCTGGTGGCTGTGCCCATTTTGTGAAGGTTGCCTGGAGCACATGACTTGATATGATGTGAGACAGCGCCTGTGGGCACCTGGCTGGGAGTGGAATGTGGCAGTTGCTGGGGATGTGTAGCTGGACCAGACACACAAGGATGGCTGTAGATGCACCGCTAAGCATAGCACTCTGGATGTGCACCTCACTTGGTGGCAGCTGTGCACCAGGCAGTTGGTGGGGTGAATGCTCAGCTTTAACAAAATTTGCCCTGAGCCCTGGGCTAAGGCCAGCAGGCAAGGAATGGGCAAATCCTTGGGATAACTCATGGGCATGGTGCACTGCTAGATGGTTAGGTAGCAAGTGTCTGTGCAGCACTGCCTGGGGCAGGTGTCACTGTGCTTATGCTGGGGGATGGGGAAGGAAAATGGCTCCTATAAGCTCCTTCATTTTCACAGTCCCTCAACATGCTCAGAAATCAGTATGAATAGATCTGTCTATTGTTTGCCCTGGCATTGTGTAAACTGTGGTTTTTATGTAGTCCCCATGAGCAGGCTGCTATCTCTTTAAGGGCAGTGACCAGCTATTACTGGCCCTTTAGGCTCTCCCATTGCTAAATTAGTTGACCTCCAAAGCTCCAGGTTAGAAGCCCCACAGGTTTTACAAGCTCAAGGAACTCAGCCCCTTTGGTTTTTAAAGCCAAATGCTATGGGGATTAGTCTTCTCTATGTGAACTCCCTAGTATGAGGGCCAGTTTCTTGGCTCTCTCTGAGTGCACAGCCCCTTCCCTCCTGCGGACACCCTCCCTCTCTCTTTCTGACCTTACGAACCTTTCAGATGCAGCTTCTTCACTATATTTAGTTGTAGAATTTGTTCTGCCAGTCTTTGGATCACTCTTCAGTTTATTGACTTGGATATGGATGATATCTAGTTGAGAATGTGGGACTGGGTGAACTCAGAGTCCTCCTACTCTGTCGTCTTCCCAAGCTCTGAAAATTTAGTCCTTTTAATTTAAAGAGCCATTGTATTCCAGAGACATGCTTCATATAAATATATGTTCCATTTTTTTTCTGGAAGAAAAGAAGATGTGCCAAGAGTTTAAAAACTTTATTAATGTCAAAGCACAAATCAATGGCAAAGTCCAGAGTGAAGCCCAAAGTGCAAATTATTTTGCTTGACTCACTGCCCATCAAACTGTACATTTTAGAAGTTGAGTGATTATCTGTGAGTAACTTATTAAGTCTGGATTTTCCTACACTGAATGGTTTTGCTGAATGGCAAAATGAAAATTCAGAAATAAAGTGTCTATGCACAAAGTGGATTGTTAAGATCTGAAGCGAGACCTTTGTGCCAACTGTTAACTTGAAAAGTTTCATTATGTCTCTCAGAGCTTCACCAAACACGTTAAGATTTATAATTGATGTCAACTGTAGTTGAAGGCAAAGAAAACCTGTCTCCTTTGACTACAGAAAACAGTACTTTACTGTTGGGCTCTAGTTAGCTGTAGGATAGGTGTATCGAATCACAGTAGCCTTCTGCTAACACAGCAAATGAGCACTTCCTGAATTCAGCTGATAATCAATCTATGCAGCTACTGAGTCTGAAAACACATTGAGCTGCTGGAGCTGGCACCAAGAAACCGCCATTCCAAACTAACCATCTCTTATTAACCTTTTGGTGTTTCCTTTGTGATGCTAATTGGAGACTCATAAAAGTATCTGCTTTTGGGGCACCTGGATGGCTCATTCGGTAGAGTGTGCAACTCTTTTTTATTTAAATTTTTATTGTTTTATTTATTTCTGAGAGAGAGAGAAAGAGAGACAGCATGAGCAGGGGAGGGTCAGAGAGAGATGGAGACACAGAGTCCGAAACAGGCTCCAGTCTCTGAGCTAGCTGTCAGCACAGAGCCCAACGCAGGGCTCAAACCCACAAACCGTGAGATCATGACCCGAGCGGAAGTCAGAGGCTTAACCGACTGAGCCACCCAGGAGCCCCGAGAGTGTCCTACTCTTATTCTTATGCTCGTGAGTTCAAGCCCCGTGTTGGGCATGCAACCTACTTTTAAAAAAGGAGTGTTCAAAAAAGTATCTGCTTTGGATCTTTGGTTTAAAATACAATTTTCAATCTCTTGAAATAGGCCTGGAGTGTAATGTACATTCCTCTTAGGACTGCCTTTGCCGCATCCCATAGATTTTGGATTGTTGTGTTTGCATTTTTATTTGTTTCCATATATTTTTAAATTTCATCTCTAATTGCATGATTGGCCCATTCATTCTTTAGTATGTTGTTCTTTAACCTCCATGTGTTTGGAGTTTTTCCAGACTTCTTCCTGTGATTTATTTCAAGTATCAAAGCATTGTGATCTGAAAGGGTGCATGGTAGGATCTCAATTCTTTTATATTTATTGAGGGCTGCTTTATGTCCCAGTACGGGATCTATCTTGGAGAATGCACCATGTGCACTTGAGAAAAAGTAAATTCCCTGGCCTCAGGATGTAAAGTTCTAAATATATCCATCAGATCCATCTGGTGCAATGTGTCTTTCAAGTCCACTATTTCTTTAATGGTTTTCTTTCTGGTTGACCTATCCATTGCTGTAAGTGGAGTATTAAAGTCCCCTGCTATTAGCACATTCTTATCTATAAGCTTGTTTCTGTTTGTAATTAATTATCTTAAATATTTAGGTGCTCCCATATTCGGTGCATAGACATTTATGATTGTTAGTTCTTCCTGATGGATGGACCCTGTAATTATTATGTAATGCCCTTCTTCATCTCTTGTTATTGTCTTTAATTTAAAGTCCAGTTTGTCTGACATAGGTATAGCTACTCTGGCTTTCTTTTGACTTCCCGTAGCATGCTATATATTTCTCCATCCCCGTACTTTTAATCTGAAGGTATCTTCCAGCCTAAAATGAGTTTCTTGTAGACAGCATATAGATGGATTTTGTTTTTTTTATCCATTCTGCTACCCTATGTCTTTTGATTGGAGCATTCAGCCCATTTACATTCAGTGTTATTATTGAACTATGTGGGTTTAGAGTCTTTGTATCCTTTGTAGGGTTCATGTCTGTGGTGGTGTCTCTGGTATCTTTGTCCCTTGCAACATTTCCTTCAGAGCATCCTCCTCTGGATTTCTTGTAGGGCTGTCTTATTGTTGACAGATTCTTTCAATTTCTGTTTATTTGGAAAGACTTTGATCTCTCCTTTTATTCTGAATGACAGGCTTCCTGGATAGAGGATTCTTGACTGCACTTTTTTTCTGTTCATCACATTGAAGATCTCCTGCCATTGCTTTCTGGCCTGCCAAGATTCAGTAGATAGGTCTGTCACCACTCTAATAGGTTTCCCTTTGTATGCGGGGCCCTTTTCCCCCCAGCTGCTTTCAAAATTCTCTCTTTGTCCTTGTATTTTGCCATTTTTACTATGATATGCCGTGCAGAAGATCGATTCAAATTATGTCTGAGGGGAGTCCTCTGAGCCTCTTGTATTTCAACGTTTACTTCCTTCCCCAGGTTGGGGAAGTTCTCTGCTATAACTTGTTCCAGGACTCCTTCAGCACCTTTCCCTCTCTCTTCCTCTTCTGGGATTCCTATGATACAGATATTGTTGTGTTTGACCATATCGCTGAGCTCTCAAACTCTTCTTTCATGTTCCTGGATCAGTTTGTCTCTTTTTTTGTCAGCTTCTTGTTTTTCTATAATGGTGTCTTCTAAATCACTTATTCTCCTTTCTGCCTCTTCAATCCGTACATTGGAGGCCTCTAATTTATTATGGATCTCATTTATCGCAGTTTTTAATTCTTCATGCCTATTTTTATTTTCCATTTTGTCTGTAGCCATAGTTTCTTTGATGTCCCCTATGTTTTTGTCAAGCCCAGCTATTAATTTTACCATTATTATTCTAAAATCTTGTTCAGTTATGCTGCTTATATCAGTTTTGAGCAGTTCATTAGCTGTCATTTCTTCTTGGAGTTTCTTTGGAGGAGAGGTCTTTCATTTCATCATTTTAGTTAGCTTTCCGGCTCTTGTTGGTTTTAAAGACCTATTATGCTGTTTGTTTCTATGAGCGCTGCTATATCCAAGAAGACTCTGACTTTCCAGGGCCTATCCTTTCAGAGAGTGTTTTTTGAATGGTATCTCTTGGTCTCTTTTGTTGAGACCTTGGTTATTTTATTTTCCTACTCGTAGTGATATTTGGGACTCTCCACCTTGTGTATTCTGGCTTGTTTCTTGAGGTAGCCCTGGAGAATATAACAGACAGACAAACACACAGGGAAAAGGAGCACACAAATGCACAGACAAATCCAACTAACATGCAAACCGAGAAGGAAAACGAAATAGTTAAGAGAAAAGAGGGAGGATGGAGGACGAATAATAAAGAATACAAAATACATAATAGTGTCAAAAAGAAGAAAAGAAAAGGAAATAAGAAGAAAACCAGTGGACAAAGAATGGTCTAAAGCATATAACCAGATTTCCCAGCTGCAATTAAATAGCCGGGTGTATGCAGTGCTGGTTAAAGAGCATAGAGAAAGAGAAAGAAGACAGGGCTGGGATGAGGCAAAATTGGAAATAGAATGAGCAGCAGAAGGGATAAGAAGCTTTTTCCAAGAGCTAAAGGGTGGAATATGGTTGCATATGTGAGAGAAGGATGCGGGTATTATCCAGAGAAACTATATAGTCTAATTACTCCTGAGAGAAAAAGATGAAAATGTCGGTAGATGCAGAATTTACATCTACAGAATGGACTAGTTGTGACTGTTAGCAAGCCGGTGACCAGAGTTAATCAGGTCAGTGTTCCGGGGAAAAGAGAAAAAAAAAAAAAGGAGGAGGGCAGCTCTCTAGCAGGGATGGGCGTGGTGTGATCCAATGTGTCAGGTGGGAATTCTGCCTTAGTGGTTGTGGGGAGGAGAGTGGTGGTGCACCAGTCCCTTTTTGAACCAAGCGCTGCACCTCGCTTTTTTGGGTGTGTAAACTCCCCGTGTCAGGTGAGTCGTGCTCTTTAACCTAGGCCAGGCTAGTTTCCAAGTCCCAGTCTGCGAGCCAGACTGATATCGCGGTAGACACAACCCCGCAGGCGATCCCCTCAGGGCAATTCCAAGCCTCTTGCCTAGCCCTGGGAGTGGAGCCAGAAGCAGCTGCTCCCATCCCTCCAGGTCAGGTTGGCGAGCATGAGCGGGGGGCTTGTCTGAAGGGCGCGTCTGGCCCGCTGGAAAGAGGGAAACCAGGTCCTTCTGTCTTGTCACCTGATACACGAACTCGCAGGCAAATCTCCCAATTTTAAGCCCTTCGCCTTCCCTCTAAAGTTCCAGCCAGCTAGGAGCACCCAGGTACACGCATCATTCCTCAAGGAATCCAGGCGAGCCAGGAGTACAAAGGAACAAAGGAGCGGTACCCGCGCGTGCGCGCGCTGTGGGCGCGCAGCTACTCCAGGACGTTTTGGCGTGTGGGGATTTGGTGTGCACAGTCCTTCTGTGCCCTGAGCGGAGGTTTTTCTGTTTCCCAGCGGCAGGGACCTTGAGCGGCAGTGTCTTGAGTAGTTTCGGACTCTCTCTTTTTCCCCCTCTCACTCCCCGCAGAGGCGGATCGCCCCTGTCTCTCCAGTCTCTGATCCTGGCCCGATTTTATCTTCCCCAGTTCACACTCACGTTAGAAGGCTTTCTCAGTGGATTCTGCATCCTTTCTCTCCCAATATCTTGGGTTCTGTCTAAAATACAATTTTCAAAGAGACACAATTCACTTTCAGGCCTCCATTGGTAAAGTGTTTCTCCTCATGAAAGAAAATTACTAATTTGCCATTAAAATTTGTGTGATTAATCTGTAATGTTCCAGTAATGGAAATGCCAGAAAAAGTTGCTTCTGAAGTTGGTATAATTCATTATGCTCTCCGGATTCTAGCGGTACTAAAATGGGTGGCAGATGTTTCTATCAGCATTGTATGTTGACCGTCTGAAGGTACCTATTCCCAGGCTGTAGCCTTGCCTGTCAGACAGCTTTTCTGTCTTCTGCTTTGGACTTAATTCCTCTTGATTACCTGAAGTGGTTAGACGTGTGTTTTGCTTCCTTTCTGCAAGATGATGAGTCAAGGAATAAGCATTGTTCTATTGGAAGAGGGGAAGTCTTCTATATTTAAGAGCTGTTTAGATCAAAATGATAGCTTATCAAATGGGCCTACTGACCATTCAAACTATTACATTTGAATGGTGAAGATGAAGTAACAAGCATTCTTTGCTGCTATAGTGTCCCATCTTATTCCATCTTTGATAGTTTCTATACCAAGAAGTATGTGCATCACTGAGCAGAGCATTGTGACATAAATGTTCAAAGCATGTTGGACCCATGTCTGAATCCTGTGCTTTTGTTTATCCATCTACAGCACCTATAAGAGCCTCATTTCTCTTTTATTTGTCTTAAATAAAAATTATCTAAAATAAATGACATATGATCCTTGTGGACAGAATCTATGGATGAGGAGTTTTCTGTCTATTAAATAAGTGAGATTTGCAATGTTATATATTGCTTTATTTGATTTAGAAAAAGGTACTTCTTCCAGAAGTTTAATATTAATCGTCTAGGATCTTTTAGAGATTAACATACCTAAAAATTTAGTCACAGAGCCTAATATTCTACTTACAGCATTACTTATAGCCATTTTGGTATCTTAAGTTTTCATTGTCATCAATATAGAATGCTCAAAATCCTGAAAAGTCCCCAAAATCATTGTAGTATGGAGTTCATATTATATTAATGATCTCTTACAGAAACCCTGAGAGGGAGACAAGCATAGAATTTCAAAAAGTTAACAGGGGAATGATAGCTATTTACCCTGAGACTAAAAGGTAAAATCTTAGTTGATTGACAAAGAGGAAATTAAAATGAAGAGTTATGAGAGAAAGAAGATACAAATATCTAAGGTTGAAACTGAAGTTGGCAGGGACATGAGGGGGCATAATCCAAACTTTCTTAAATATGTGCTAGCTAATTTTTATAGGTAAGTCTAAGAGTTCTGATCGTCATTAGAATCATCCAGATAGACAATGTACCATCAATTTAGGCTCTAATTAGTATGAGCAAGTCTTATTGAGACCATACAAATGCTTTACTCTACTCTGTTCTCAAGACTGATATCACTAATCTGCCTATAAATCCATAGGCAAGCATAACATTACAGTGACTAAAAGTATAGATTTTGGAATAAAACAAATTTAAGTTCCACTCATATCTTTCTCACTTAATAGCTATTGACCTTAGTCAAATTACTTATGTTTTCCTTGAATCCTCAATACTGTCATCTGCAAAATAGGAATAAAAAAGATGTTACTGAGGCACCTGGGTGGCTCAGTCGGTTAAGCGTCTGACTTCAGCTCAGGTCATGATCTCCCGGTTCGTGGGTTCGATCCCCGCATCAGGCTTTGTGCTGACAGCTAGCTCAGAGCCTGGAGCCTGCTTCTGATTCTGTGTCTCCCTCTCTCTCTGACCCTCCCCTGCTCATGCTGTCTCTCTCTTTCTCCCAGAAATTAAAAAAAAAAGAAGTTACTTATCAGGGTGGTTGTGAGATGATCCAGGTAGGGCACTTAGTGTACTTCTTGGCACACTATAAAACCCCTTATCTCTTTTCTGCTACCTATGATCCCTTTAACAGAGGTTTAGGCATTTCCTTTTAAAATTATAGTCCAAACTTCAAGCAACCCTTGGAAATAGCAAATGCATTTATTCAATTCACACTAAATTGTAAATGGCTGCTATTAGATTGTTTCTAAATTTGGAATTTGGCACGAATGAGGGGATGGTTTCTAGAATATTGAACTTTATGAGTCTCAGAGAGGGAAAGCACAGAAAAGGGGTGCCAAGGGTGAAAACCTTCTGAGTTTGCCCCAGCTATCAGTGTTCAAAGGAATATTGGATAATTGTTATTTGATTTACTCACTGTTAAATGTCTGGATGCTGAAAAGCTGCCTTCACTATCAAATCGTTTTTCTGAATCAGCCCAGATTCTGGTTTGAGGAATTATAGGATGTCTGCCAAAGGTTTTTATGAAACTTAGAAGAGAGGTTCCTGTTAATCCACATTACAAAATGCACATATTCTTGAGCACCTGTGGTGAGGCAGGCAAAGCTAGAATTCTTTTCTGGTGGCATTGACTCTGCTTTGCTCTTCCTATGTAAAATGTGCATGTCCCAATCTCCACGGTTCATATCCTTCTTCCCTGGTCTCCCTGTCTTGCTGCGCTGCTCTTAAATGGCTGATGGGTGACAGACATTTGATTTTTTTTAAGTTCCTACTTCATGCCTAGACTTTCATTAAAAAATAAGTGAGGAGATATATTTTTCATTTCTAGTTTTCCTGTAAAAAATTCAGCCTACAAAGGATCCTTTCTATTCTTTTTTTTTTCCTGAAAATGAATTGAAAAATGCATAGCTCCTACCTGAAAGGTCATATCTCCTTATTATATAAAGGAACTCACAGCAGGTCCATTGGGCAGTCATCTGAATAATGATGGGAATTTATGTGTCTTTGGATTTCTGCCATTTTTTTGTAGTGGATAAAATGAATTTGTTAATAATAGAAAAAACTCAACCAAAGCTCCTTATAAAATCTTTATGTCAATGCCAGGAGATAGGCATTCAAACATAGAGTTGCAAAATGAATTTTTTACTCCTGCTTCACTGAGAGCTGGTTGTCTTATATTAATGTTAATCACATGGCTCATATTCACTGGTTATAGTGTGTTGAATTTAGCAGACAGGCTGTGGTTTTGTGGCATAAAATGTTTTGGCTTGTAAGGGACCTCATGACATGTTTATGTTTGCCAACAACTGGATATGGAGGGAAGAGAGGAGAAAGAGGGCGGGAGGACAGGAGAGAGGGAGGGAGACATAGAAAAAGAGGGAGAGGGAGAGGGGAAAGGAGGGCAAATACATATAGAACTGTGTGGAATTAGGGATATTCAGAAAGAATTTATAACACACTATGTTTTTTAAAAAAAATATTCTGAAAAACCTTCATAGGTTGAACATAACATTCCATGATCGATGTAACAGGAAGTATATAATTTTTGTCTTCCTAAAAATCCAAATCCATGTGCTATATGCAAAATGCTAAAAAGATAATTATAGCCCTAAAATAATGCCATGTTGCCCAGGGGAAACTGAAAATTATAGTTTTCACTCTATTATTTATTCATCACAGAGCCCCAGATAAGTCACAAGTCTCTCAAAATCTCAATTCATATATTTATAGATGGCTTAATGAGCAATGTTGCAATAATGTTGCTAGGATTAATAACCAAAGTGATATTTACATGTGTATATTTTTTGTTAGTACAATATAATTGTGAATCAGATAGCTAGTTTTTTTTTTTTTTTTCCTGTGCCATTCTCCTCCATGGCCTGTTGACCTGAGCACTTTACTTTCAGCACAATCTAGTTTAGTAGAAAGAGCACTTACCTGAGAGTTAGGGGCTTTCAGTTTTCATAATATTCCACAAATTAATAGCTGGGTAACAGTATACAAGTTACTTGTCCTGTCTAGTCTTTCGGTTTCTCATCTTTAGAATGGAGGATTCTTTTTTTTTTAATGTTTTATTTATTTCTAGGAGAGAGAGAGAGAGAGAGAAAGAGAGACAGCGTGAGCAGGGGAGAGTCAGAGGGAGAGGGAGTCACAGACCGAAACAGGCTCCAGGCTCTGAGCTGGCAGTCAGCACAGAGCCCGACGCGGGGCTCGAACCCACAAACCGCGAGATCATGACCTAAGCGAAAGTCAGGCGCTTAACCGACTAAGCCACCCAGGCGCCCCGGAGGATTTTGATAGTACCTACATTATAGAGTGGTTGTAAGGATTAAATGAGATCATGCATAAGTGTCCATTCTCTAGTAAACACTCAAAGAATGATAGTAATAAGGAGAGGCTGATGAAGTCATTCTCCTTCTTGGTTTATTTTCCTTCTTCACTTATCCATATCTCTTTCTCACTTTAAAGTCTTGGGCAAAATTGAATTCCTATAAGAAAGAAGACTTTCTTGGGGTGCCTGGGTGGCTCAGTCAGTTAAGCCTCCAACTTCGGCTCAGGTCATGATCTCACGGTTTGTGGGTTTGAGCCCCGTGTCAGGCTCTGTGCTGGCAGCTAGCTCAGAGCCTGGATCCTGCTTCTGATTCTGTGTCTCCCTCTCTCTCTGACCCTCCCCTACTCACGCTCTCTCTCTCTCTCAGAAATAAATAAAACATTTAAAAATTAAAAAAAAAAGAAAGAAGCATTTCTTGACTAACACTTTTAGTTTGCTCTGATTTCTCTTTTATTTGGCACCTCTTCAACACCTATATACGCAGTTTATATCACATTAATTTGCTTTTTGCCTACTTTCAATGTAAAATGAAGGTGTTGATAATTATTAGGAGACTTCAACTTTTAAGCCCTTTTATTCTGCATTTTGGGTTCTGGGCACAAATTTTTCAGATTCCTGAGCACACAACCATTTACTAGTGGATCTGTAATAAGTACCATACTCAAGGTAACAGATGGTATGGTGTGCTTGCTTTGAGGGGTAATTGCTTTTGAATCTTAAATTTCTCCCTGTGGCATTCCATTCTTGAAAGCTGCTCAATGGCAATGTCATGAAGCATGGGGTGAAAATCAAAGTGAAGTAGCAGGTCACTTTCTATTTCAGGAAAAAAAAAAGACAGTTAAAAACTAAGGGCCAGTGGAGTTCTACCAAGGGAGGGGCTTTTAACCCTTGTATTAGGGGCCAAATAAGTAAAAGGTACAATGCATTTAGATTATCTGTTCATTTCTCTTTTCCTTTGCAAGGTGGCTATTCTAGTTGATAATTTTCTCCATTTTCCATAAACAAAATGTAAGAGTCTTCCTCTTCCTCAGCTAACATGTCACATTCTTTTTTTAAAAATTTTTTGTTAATGTTTATTTATTTTGAGAGAGAGAGAGAAGCGAGAGAACACATAGAGCATGAGCAGGAGAGTGGCAGACGGGGAGACAGAATCTGAAGCAAGCTCCAAGCTCCAGGCTTGCGGGGCTCCAACTCACAAACTGTGAGGTCATGACCTGAGCCATAGTTGGATGCTTAATCAACTGAGCCACTGAGGCTCCATCCGTCTGTTCTTCTTAAAGTCTAGCGCTCTAAGCCAAATCTTGTATTCTTGTACACTGCTAACCTTACTAAAGACTTTTCTTCCCTTTCCTTCTCTCTCTATGCACTTTTTGCCTTGATGTTTTTTATTTATCTCTTTGTCCTACCCTTTTCCTTTTAAGTTTAGTCTTATTCCATCCTCTTTCCTTTTAGAGACAACTTCTCTTTCATTATTATGTTTTTACAAAAAATGGAAATATTTTCAGTGACATTAAGTAGGAATTTATTTGGTTGTAGTGGCTCAGCATTCCTTTATGGAAAATTTTACGGCTTCTTTTCATTTGGTACAATTTTCTTATTTATCACTTTTTTCCCTCTTCTCACACAGCCCATAGCACACTACTATGAGTGGAGAAGACCTTCAGTGAACAAATCTTGATCAGTTAATTGCTCTGAACACTACCAAACAACAGGTGCCATCCACGAATGTTTGATTCCCATGGCAGTTCTCATCCATCCTATTTTATAAACGGCAGAGGTGAAATAATTTACTCTTAAGATAGGGCCAGGATTAAAGAGAGCTTATGTTTCCTGGATTTGTTATGTAATTCCAGGGCATTGTTCTATTTTTCCATTTGAAATCTCAACAGCTACTGGATTATCAGGAAGTCATGAAAGGACTACCTCCTCCAGTTTAAGAGATGTTGCTTAGGGAAACTGCTGCAGAATATATCAGCAAAGCCAGAAAGATCAGGGAGTCAGAACCATTGCTATGAGATAGAAGGAAATAACTTGGTGTGCTTAACTAGCCCAGGAGGCATGTTGGATAATACCCAGGTGTGTCTACCGTGTTGGCATCTATATAGATACCGGGTCTTCACTTTGTTTCTTACATTTTACTCTTTAAGTTTGCCTGCTGTGTTATCTGTGTCCTTGACAATTCTATTTACCACAGCACCTCAATTGAATCACAGATTGAGTGTTCTTGAGATTTCCTTACCTCTAACTTTGCTGGTTCTTGCTTGTGTTAGGGTTTAAAACTTTTTCTTTCAAATATACCCGATGAAACTCAAGTCTTTAGCTTCTCATCATTTCCTCTAATTTAGGCTGTTAGGATTGATTGATTTTATTAAGATAAATGCTATAAGTTTTATCAGATGGCCCAGTCATTCTAGATTGCCTTGTTCGTTGTGGTACTGTGAGCATTTTGGTAATGGTCGTTTCCCAAAGATGATCTATAAGATATCTTACACATTTTTAAAGCACCCTGTGATCACTCTTTTCTTCTCAATAATTAGTGAAAAACTTCTTATTTTTCTTTCCTTTTTATTGCGGTTTTTGTTGTATAGTGGGGGGAAGCCCTGATTCAGGCATCTGGATTGAAGTCCTGGATCTGTTACTAACTCCATTTGTGATCTCAAGCAACCTATTCCTCTCTTTGGGCCCCAGTTTCCTCATCTGTAAATGAAGAATTTGGACTAGGATGATTTTTATTTAAAGGCTATTTATTGCTGATAGTTTAGGATTCTTTACTTTTCATTTAGTATAGAAAGATTATTGGGAAAGTAGAGGGATTTTGGCTGGATTTTCCTCTGTATTGCTAAAGAGCATGGCAGGATGGGAAATCTTACTCTTAGTCATGGGGTTGTAAAAATTGTTCCATGATAGTAAGGGAAATTAGGATGAAACATTGGTGAGGCTAGCTTGTGTTAAATATTCTGAATTTCTTCCTCCTCTGATTTTTGTTTGCATGTGTTTAGCTTAACTCTGCTTTTAAGTGTGTATATTTTTGTGGGAATGGTCCTCTCCTTTTACACCCATTTCATGTTCTCATCTTCCTTCTCCGTTACTGAATCACTCATTTCTGAATAGTTTGCAATTTTCAACTTAATTAGGTCTTTCCTCTAAGTGGAGAACACAGCTGTTTCCCTTCTGATGTTTTGGCAGCTGCTTTTGCCTTTCCCAAAATGGAATCATTAACTCTTTCCCTCAATTTCTTAGTTGGTCATTAGCTCAGGACTACTAGCCCATCTGCTGCTGCTGGAACTCCCATATCTCATAGCCAGAGGTATTCCCATTGCCTCTCATGACTTTCAGCCTTTTGAGGGGTTTAATTCATATGAAAATATGTGTAGCAGTTTTTCAGAGTTCCTTTTGCCTTATTATCTTCAGTAATTCCATTGTTCTGCATTTTGAGGTGCTGAATCATCTATCAGGAGAACTAGCCTGATGTCCCTGATGATGTAGCTTTGATGGAGATATAGAGGATAAGAAGATCCTAAATGTACTGTCCCTGAATTACACGGCCCTCATTTGTCCACTCACAGATTCTATACTAAAATTTCTAAGAAGGCTTCTTGCCCTTTGGTCATTTTGTTTTACTTTTATGTATCTGCATTTCAGAAAGTAATTAGTGATTGCTTTAGTAATTAGTTATTGCTATTTTTCCCTAATGTCTTGACTTTATCTGCCCCACTGGCCTTTAATTTTATGATTACTCACTCCCAGTGTTAATTGTTGGGATTTGTGCTTATCATACTTTGCCCTTACATCTAAAATATCAAGTTAGCTTCTGCATGCCACTCCAACTCCATTCTCACATTATGCTCCCTGTTAATCAACCAAAAGACTTCCTTCTGTATTGTAGATTTAGCAGTGTTATTTCAAATGTGTTCGGTGCAGCCTCTTTTGGCTTTCACACTCCAAGTGCCCCATTCAATTTAGTTCTTCATACCTAGCATATTAGCCATCCTGTCAATATTTCCTTTCTGAGGTCTGGATTTTAAATTTAAATGTATTCTGTGTGTGTGGTTATTTTTCTTAAGTGATGAAATCTATTGCTACAGAGAGTCAGAATTAGCTCTGTACCTAGGAGAAAAGAAAGCACAGAGAAAGGGCATTGCTCACATTCTCAGAAGGAGTATGCAAGGGTGAGCTCTTGGCAAAACTGTGTCTACAGTGTGACCATATCTTTTTTTTTTTAAGTTAAACACTTTAAATTTTATTTATACCTATTTAATATACTTGTTCTTTATAACTACGTTTAGATTAGTGATAAAAGTTTTACAGGACATTAAACAGCTAACCATCATCTTTACGTTATTTTTGCTGACAAATTGCAACAGATAAACTATTTAATATAACTAGTAAATTCAGGTAGAATAAAAGTTTATTTGCATCATATTTGACGTAGATAACTCTAAAGACATGCCTGTTTTACTTAAACCAACAAATTTAAACTAGCATTTATACTGAATATTTTTTCAGTTCATGTGAACTTGAAAAATATTGGGTTAGTTCCTGTCTTCCTGAGAGTTTTAGAATACCCAGTTTTTACAAGTACTTGCATTAGAACCAGCAAAATAAAGCTCTTTACAAATTAGTTTTAACAATGCCATTCAGAGGTAAAAAAAAAAAAAACCTCACATTTACAGCATTAGAATGTGTCTGTGTGTGTGTGTGTGTGTGTGTGTGTGTGTGTGTGTGTGTGTGTGTGTAAAATACAGATGCACAGATAGATACACAGACTGATGTAAAGACCTTACAGTTACTGATTTATGGAGATTTCTAAGATTTTTATTTTTCCCTGGAATTAATCTTAAGCAGGCTATGCTAGAGTTTGGGCACAAGACACCTTTTGGAAGTTTGTGTTTTAAATAGGCATCTTTCCCCCTACCTTTTCACCCACCTTCAGTCTCAGGTAATTGTGGTCTGTGTTTACATTTTAAAGACTTGATAAGATGAGAAATTTTAAGGAAGAGAGAAGAATGTAAGTTCCTGGAAGAAGGGCTTCCTTTTCCTAAGGGAAATAATTTACAAGCCTTTTGAGATAAATAGGGCAAGTTTGGGATTGGTAAAGGGATAGGTGAACTTTGAATTTCTTCTAGAGCTACATTTCTAGTTTTTGTAAAGATTCATAAGATAAGGACAGTGATTTTAATTCCTCCATCAATTGAGTTGTAACTTAAATGACATCATAGGTTGATCCACTAACATAATCTTCAATTTGTTTCTTTCCTTCTGCGTACATAGCTCTTATTTTAACTTAAAGGAGAAGGCCTTTTATTTTTTTTAAACTGAAATAACTGATATTTATTGAGCACTCGACACAACTGGCATAATAAACATTCTTTTCTTTTCTTTTTACAAATAGTTTATTATCAAGTTGGTTTCCATATAACACCCAGTGCTCATCCCCACAAGTGCCCTCCTCCATGCCCATCACCCCCCCCTTCCATTCCCCCATACCCATCAGTCCTCAGTTTGTTTCTCAGCATTCAAGAGTCTCTCATGGTTTGCCTCTCTCCCTTTCCCCCACTATTTCCCCCCTTCTTCTCCCCCATGGTCCTCCGTTAAGTTCCTCCTAATCCTCCTATACGTGCAAACATGATATTTGTCCTTCTCTGCCTGACTTATTTCACTCAGCATAACACCCTCAAGGTCCATCCATGTTGCTACACATGGCCAGATTTCATTCTTTCTCATTGCCATGTAGTATTCCATTGTATAGATAAGCCATATCTTCTTGATCCATTCATCCGTTGATGGACACTTAGGCTCTTTCCATGTTTTGGCTATTGTTGAGAGTGCTGCTATGAACATTAGGGTACATGTGCTCCTATGCATCAGCACTCCTATATCCCTTGAGTAAATTCCTAGTGGTGCTATTGCTTGGTCCTAGGGGAGTCCTATTGTTAATTTCCTGAGGAACCTCCACACTGTTTTCCAGAGGGGCTGCACCAGTTTACATTCCCACCAACAGTGTAAGAGGGTGCCCGTTTCTCCACATCCTCGCCAGCATCTAGAGTTCTCTGATGTGCTAATTTTAGCCACTCTGACTGGCGTGAGGTGGTATCTCAGTGTGGTTTTGATTTGTATTTCCCTGATGAGGAGCGATGCTGAGCATCATTTCATGTGTCTGTTGGCCATCTGGATGTCCTCTTTGGAGAAGTGTCTGTTCATATCTTCTGCCCATTTCTTCACTGGGTTGTTTGCTTTTCGGGTGTGGAGTTTGGTGAATTCCTTATAGATTTTGGATATTAACCCTTTATCTGATATGTCATTTGCAACTATCTTTTCCCATTCCGTTGGTTGCCTATTAGTTTTGTGGGTAGTTTCCTTTGCCGTGCAGAAACTTTTAATCTTGATGAGGTCCCAATCGTTTATTTTTGCTCTTGATTCCTTTGCCTTTTGGGGATGTGTCAAGTAAGAAGTTGCTGCGGTGGAGGTCGAGAAGGTTGTTTCCTGCTTTCTCCTCTAGAGTGTTGATAGTTTCCTGTCTCACGTTCAGGTCCTTTATCCATTTTGAGTTTATTTTTGTGTATGGTGTGAGAAAATGATCTAGTTTCATTCTTCTGCATGTTGCTGTCCAGTTCTCTCAACACCATCTGTTAAAAAGGCTGTCTTTTTTCCATTGGATATTCTTTCCTGCTTTGTCAAAGATCAGTTGGCTGTATACCTTTGGGTCCAGCTCTGAGTTCTCAATTCGATTCCATTGGTCTATGGGTCTGGTTTTGTGCCAATCCATACTGTCTTGATGATGACAGCTTTGTAGTAGAGGCTAAAGTCTGGGATGGTGATCCCTCCCGTTTTGGTTTTCTTCTTCAATATTACTTTGGCTATTCGGTGTATTTTGTGGTTCCATACAAATTTTAGAATAGTTTGTTCTAGTTTTGAAAAGTATGCTGGTGTAGCGGCGCCTGGGTGGCTTAGTCGGTTAAGCGTCCGACTTTCACTTAGGTCATGATCTCGCGGTTCGTGGGTTCAAGCCCCGCATCGGGCTCTGTGCTGACTGCCAGCTCAGAGCCCGGAGCCTATTTCAGAGTCTGTGTCTCCCTCTCTCTCTGGCCCTCCCCTGCTAACGCTGTCTCTCTCTCTCCTAGAAATAAATTAAAAAAATATTAAAAAAAAAAAGAAAAAAAAAGAAAAGTATGCTGGTGCAATTTTGATTGGGATTTCATTGAATGTGTAGACTGCTTTGGGTAGTAATGACATTTTAACTATATTTATTCTTCCAATCCATGAGCATGGAATGTTTTCCCATTTCTTTGTTTCTTCTTCAATTTCCTTCATAAGTTTTCTATAGTTTTCACCATACAGATGTCATGATTTTGTCTATTTGGGTGCTCTCTCTTTTCTTTTTGAGAAGCCTGGCTAGAGGTTTGTCAATTATGTTTATTTTTTCAAAAAACCAACTCTTGGTTTCATTGATCTGTTCAATTGTTTCCTTGGTCTCTATGTTGTTTATTTCTGCTCTGATTTTTACTATTTCTCTTCTTCTACTGGATTTGGGGTGCTCTTGTTCCTCTGCCTCTAGTTCCTTTAGGTGAGCTGTTAGATTTTGCACTTGCACTTTTTCTAATTTCTTGAAATAGGCCTGGAGTGCAATTACCTTCCTCTTAGGACTGCCTTTGCCATATCCCATAGAGTTGGACTGTTGTATTTTCATTTTCATTTCTTTCCATTTATTTTTAAAATTCTTCTCTAATTGCCTGATTGGACCATTGATTCTTTAATAGGGTGTCCTTTAACCTCCATGTTTTTGGAGGTAGTGTGACCATATCTATCTGCTTGCATCTTCCTCTCCATTTGGGAGTATAGGCATCCAATACTCCCCTTGAGTTTTAGTTTCTGTCACCATTTGCCTTTCTATTCAGGGTCCTAAATTTTCAGGCTTTCTTTTCTTGTTTTCTGCTTCTCACATATAAACCTATCTGTTCCATTTTCCATTTCCCCAAGGTCCTAGTTATTCCAAGGGACCTGTTAAATTCACTGGTCTCCATTTCCAAATAGCATTTAATATTTTTTAAATTGAAGTACCATTGACATACAATATTACATTAGTTTGAGGTGTGCTACATGGTGAATTGACAAATTTATATACGATGCTATGCACACAATGGTAGGTGAGTCACCACACAATGATATTTTAATATTATTGACAATATTCCTACGGTGTGTTTTTCACTTCCATAATTTATTCTATAACTGGAAGTTTGTACCTCTTAATCTTCTTCACTTATTTAATGTGATCGTAATACAAAGAAAATATGAATAGTGGCATTTAGATCACCAAGGCAGCCTTGATGAGATGATGTCTTTAACATGGGGTCTCTCCCAGTATCCTACCCTTTATATTCTTCTGTACTTGGCTACATGCTCTAAGAAAAAGGCGAGCATGCACTCTATCTATCCCAAAGAGCCAGAGCTTCCTCACTCAATACCTAACATGTAGTGAGTTCTTCCTTTGTGCCAAGCACTCTTGAACTTGGTTTTCATGTATTTCCACTTTAAACCATCCCAGGAACCCCAGGGAGTCAGTGCTATTATTCCTATCTTACATACGGGAGAAAAAATCCCAAGGTACAGATAATAACTTTGAGTAACTTCCATATGATAGGGCCTGAAGTGGTAGAGCTGGGACTTGAACCAGGTAAAATTGCTCCAGATCCCACCACCTTAGAATTATGCTACATTGCTTCTAGAAAAGAGATGGTGCCTTTTTTTGAGAAAGGTTTTATTTTATTTTTTATCTTTCATAGTTTATTGTCAAGTTGGTTTCATATAACACCCAGTGCTCATGCCAACAAGTGCACTCCTCCATGCCCATCATCCCCCTTCCACTCCCCCCCACACCCATCAGTCCTCAGTGTGTTCTCAGCATTCAAGAGTCTCTCATGGTTTGCCTCCATCCCTCTCCCCCACTATTTACCCCCTTCTTCTCCCCCACGGTCCTCCGTTAAGGTCTTCCTAATCCTCCTAAGCGTGCAAACATATGATATTTGTCCTTCTCTGCCTGACTTATTTCGCTCAGCATAACACCCTCAAGGTCCATCCATGTTGCTACACATGGCCAGATTTCATTGTTTCTCATTGCCATGTAGTATTCCATGGTATAGATAAACCACATCTTGATCCATTCATCCGTTGATGGACACTTAGGCTCTTTCCATGTTTTGGCTATTGTTGAGAGTGCTGCTATGAACATTGGGGTACATGTGCTCCTATGCATCAGCACTCCTCTATCTCTTGGGTAAATTCCTAGCAGTGCTATTGCTGTCTCCCATTCAGATCCTTTATCCATTTTGAGTTTATTTTGGTGTATGGTGTGAGAAAGTCATCTAGTTTCATTCTTCTGCATGTTGCTGTCCAGTTCTCTCAACACCATCTGTTAAAGAGGCTGTCTTTTTTCCATTAGATACTCTTCACCGCTGTGTCAAAGATTAGTGGGCCATACATTTGTGGGTCCAATTCTGCATTGTCTGTTCTAATCCAGCAGTCTGTGTGTCTCTTTTGTAACAGTAGCATACTGTCTAGGTGGTTACAGCTTTTTAGTAGAGGCTAAAGTCTGGCATTGTGATGCCTCCTGTTTTTGGGTTTCTTCTTCAATATTACTTTGGCTGTTCGGGGTCTTTGTAGTTCCATACAAATTTTATGACAGTGTGTTCTAGCTTTGAGAACAATGCTGGTGCAATTTTGATTGAGATTGCATTGAATGTGTAGATTGCATTGGGTAGTAATACATTTTAACAATATGTATTCTTTGGATCCATAAACATGGAATGTTTTTCCATTTCTCTGTGTCTTCTTCAATTTCCTTCATAGGTTTTCTATAATTTTCATCATACAGAACTCTCATATCTTTGGTTATGTTTATTCCTAGGTATTTTATGTTTTTTTTCTTTTTGTGCTGTGGTGTATGGGATCAGTTTCTTGATTTCTGTTTCTGTTGCCTTATTGTTGGTGTATAAAAATTCAACTGACTTGTGTACATTGATTTTGTATCCTGCAACTTTCCTGAATTCTTGGATCAGTTCTAGTAGGCTTCTGGTGGAGTCTTTCGGGTTTTCTATGTAGAGTATCATGTCATCTGCAAAAAGTGAAAGTTTGACTTCATCTTTGCCAATTCTCAGTCATTTTATTTCCTTTTGTTGTCTGATGGCTGATGTTAGAACTTCCAGCACTATGTTAAACAACAGTGGTGAGAGTGGACATCCCTGTCATGTTCCTGATCTCAGGGTGACCACTCAGTTTTTCCCCATTGATGATGATATTGGCGGAGGGTTTCTCATAAATGGTTTTTATGATATTTAAGTAAGTTCCTTCTATCCCGACTATCTTCAGGGTCCTTATTAAGAAGGGTGCTGTATTTTGTCAAATGCTATTTCTGCATCTATCAATAGGATCATATGGTTTTTATCTTTTGTTTTATTGATGTGATTGATTTGTGAATATTGAACCAGCCCTGTAACCCAGGAATGAATCCCACTTGATTACGGTGGATAATTCTTTTTATGTGCTGTTGGATTCGATGTGCAATATCTTGTTGAGGAATTTTGCATCTGCTTTCATCAAGGATATTGGACTGTAGTTCTCGAATTTTTACTGGGTCTCTGTCTGGCCTGGGAATCAAAGTGATGCTGGCTTTGTAGAATGAGTCCAGAAGTTTTCTGTCCATTTGTATTTTTTGGAATAACTTGAGATGTATGGGTAGTAACTCTGATTTAAATGTCTGTTACAGTGGCACCTGGGTGGCTCAGTTGGTTATGCGTCCAACTTTGGCTCAGGTCATGATCTTACGGTTCGTGGGTTGGAGCCCCGCGTTGGGATCTGTGCTGACAGGTAGCTCAGAGCCTGGAGCCTGTTTTGGGTTCTGTGTCTCCCTCTCTCTATGACCCTCCCCTACTTATGCTGTCTCTCTCTCAGAAATAAATAAAACATTTTTTAAAAATTAAAAAAAAAATGTCTGGTAGAATTCCCCAAGGAAGCCATCGATCCCAGGGCTCTTATTTGTTGGGAGATTTTTGATAACGGATTAAATTTCTTCATTAGTTATAGGTCTATTCAGATTTTCCAGCTATTCCCCTCTGAATTTTGGTAATGCATGTGTGTTTAGGAATTCATTCATTTCTTATAAGTTGTCCAGATTGTTGGCATATAATTTTTCATAGTATTCCCTGATAATTGCTTGTATTTCTGAGAGACTGGTTGTAATAAGTCATTTCCTTCATGATTTTGTCTATTCAGGTGCTTTCTCTCTCTCTCTCTCTCTTTTTTTGAGAAGCCTGACTAGACGTTTCTCAATTTTGTTTATTTTTTCAGAAAAATCAACTCTTTGGGGGGCCTGGGTGGCTCAGTCGATTAAGTGTCCGACTTCGGCTCAGGTCATGATCTCACAGCTCGTGGGTTTGAGCCCCGTGTCGGGCTCTGTGCTGACAGCTCAGAGCCTGGAGGCTGTTTTGGATTCTCTGTCTCCCTCTCTCTCTGACCTTCTCCTGCTCACCTGTCTCTCTCTCTCAGAAATAAATAAAACTTTAAAAATATTTTAAAAAATCATCTCTTGGTTTCATTGATCTGTTCAACTGTTTTTGAAAATTCTATATTGTTTATTTCTGCCTTGATGTTTATTACTTCTCATCTTCTACTGATTTTGGGGTGCATTGTTTCTCTCCTACTAGTTCCTTTAGGTGTGCTGTTAGATTTTATCCTTGTAATATTTCTACTTTCTTGAAATAGGCCTGGAGTGCAGTGCACTTTCCTCTTAGGACTGCCTTTGCCGCATCCCATAGAGTTTGGATTATTGTATTTTTATTTTCATTTCTTTCCACATATTTTTAAGTTTCTTCTTTAATTGCCTGATTGGCCCATTCATTCTTTAGTAAGGTATTCATTAACCTCCATGTTTTTGGAGGTTTTCCAGACTTTTTGCTGTGGTTGATTTCAAGTTTCATATCATTGTGATCTGAAAGAGTGAATGGTATGATCTCAATTCTTTTTTTTAAAAAAATTTTTAATGTTTTATTTATTTCTAGGAGAGAGAGAGAGAGAGAGAGAGACAGCGTGAGCAGGGAGGGTCAGAGAGAGAGGGAGTCACAGACTGAAACAGGCATCAGGCTCTGAGCTGGCAGTCAGCACAGAGCCCGATGCGGGGCTCAAACCCGTGAACCGCGAGATCATGACATAAGCGAAAGTCGGACGCTTAACCAACTAATCCACCCAGGCGCCCCTGATCTCAATTCTTTATAGTCATTAAGGGTTGCTTTATGTCCCAGTATGTGATCTATCTTGGAGAATGTGCCATGGGCACTTGAGAAGAAAGTGAATTCCATGGCCTCAGGATGTAGAGTTCTAAATATATGTCAAATCCATCTGGTCCAATGTGTCATTCAAGTTCATTTTTTCTTTAGTGATTTTCTGTCTACTTAATCTATCCATCGCTGTGAGTGGAGTATTAATGTCCCCTGTGATTAGCACATTCTTATCCATAAAATTGTTTGTTTGTGATTGTTTTATATATTTAGGTGCTTCCATATTTGGTGTGTAGACATTTATAATTGTTAGTTCTTCCTGATGGATAGATCCTGTAATTATTATATAATGCCCATTGTCATCCCTTTTTACTGCCTTACTTTAAAGTCCAGTTTGTCTGATATAAGTACAGCTACTCCAGCTTTCTTTTGACTTCTAGCAGCATGATAGATATTTCTCCATCCCCTTACTTTCAATCTGAAGGTGTCCTCAAGTCAAAAATGAGTCTCTTGTACACAGCAAATAGATGGATCTTGATTTTATATCCATTCTGATACCCTATGTCTTTCAATTGGAGATTTTAGTCCATTTACATTCAGTGTTATTATTGAAAATATGGGTTTAGAGTCATTGTGTTCTCTGTAGGATTCATGCTCGTAGTGGTGTCTTTGGTACCTTGTGTTCCTTGCAACATTCCCTCATAGAGTCCCTTAGTATTCCTTGAAGGGCTGGTTTAGAGGTGATGAATTCTTTCCATTTTTGTTTCTTTTGGAAGATCTTTATCTCTCCTTCTATTCTGAATGACAGGCTTTCTGGATAGAGGATTCTTGGCTGCATATTTTTTCTGTTTATCACGTTGAAGATTTCCTGCCATTCCTTTCTGGCCTGCCAAGTTTCAGTAGATAGGTCTGTAACTACTCTGACAGGTCATGCTTTGTATGTTAGGGCCCTTTAATCCCTAGCTGCTTTCAGAATTCTGTCTTTGTCCTTATAGTTTTCCAGTTTCACTATGATATGTCATGCAGAAGATCGATTCAAGTTTCATCTCAGGGGAGTTCTCTGGGCCTCTTGGATTTCAATATCTGTTTCCTTCCCCAGTTTGGGGAAATTCTCAGCTATAATTTGTTCAAGGTCTCCTTCAACACCATTCCCTCTCTCTTCCTCTTCTGGAATTCCTGTGATATGGATGGATGAATGGATCAAGAAGTTGTGGTTTATCTATACAATGGAATACTACATGGCAATGAAAAAGAATGAAATCTGGTTGTTTGTAGCAATGTGGATGGAACTTGAGGGTGTTAGGCTGAGCAAAATAAATCAGACAGAGAAGGACAGATACCATCTGTTTACAAGTATGGAGAGATTAGTAGGAACTTAACAGAGGACCATGGGGGAGAAGAAGGAGAAGAATTCTTGGAGAGAGGGAGAGAGGCAAACCATGAGAGACTTTTGAATGCTGAGAACAAACTGAGGGCTAACGGGGGTGGCAGATAGGGGAAGGGGATGATTGCCATGGAGGAGGGTATTTGTTGGGATGAGCACTGGGTATTATATGGAAACCAACTTGACAGTAAACTATTAAAAAAAAAGAGACAGAATTGTTTAAGCAAACCAATGACCAGAGTGCCCCGTCCAGCAGAGTGGAGGGGTACGAATGAGACAACGAAAATATATCTGAATAGAAAGAATTGATAGATTTAATCACAGCAGTGCATCCATGTTGGACTTGCCCTAGGCTCTGGGGAAAAAAAAAAGTAGCTCTCTAGTGGGGATGGGTGTGGTTTGGCGTAGGCTTGTTCATCTTCCACTGAGGTATCAGGGGCTGCTGCTAGAGGTCCCACCTTGGTGGTTGTGGTGAGAAAAATGGTGGCACCCTGGTCCCTTCTGGAATGAAGCATTGCAAATCACTCTTTTGGGTCTGATCTCCTTGTGCCGTGGGCATAGCCAAGGTGGGCCGTGTTCTATGTCCCAAGCCCCGCCTCGTTTCCATGTCTTAGTCCAAGCGCTTTATTGATACCGCCTGAAATGTAGTTCCACAGGCCAACTGCTTCCCAGCTGGGGATCGAGCTGGGAGAACAGTGGAGCTGTTATCAGGCCGGGCACTTCCCTGTGGGTGATCGAGCTGGCAGAGCAGGGGAGCAGTTTCTCTTGGTGCCACCTGGGACTGGACACCAAGCCCAAAGTCAGTGCAACAGCTAGAAATAGGATCACTCTCCTTCTGAGATGAGGTTTTTCTCTTCTCCAGGGACAGTTCTATGAGCAGTTTCAGTCATTTTTTTCTCTTCCCCTCGACTCTCTGCGGCTCCCCGTGAAGGGATTCACTCTCCTCCATCTGTGTCTCCCAGTCCAGGCCCATTTTTGTCTTCCCTAATTTGCACTAACACTCCTATGAGGTTGTCTTCTTATTGGACTCTGTCTCTTTTCCTCCCAGACTCGTGAAGTTCAAGTGTCCTATAGCTTCAGGCCTTCTCTGTTTGAGAGATGGGGGCGAACAAAATGTACGGAGCTCCCTACTTCTCGGCCATCTTGTCTCCCTCCTCCGATGGTGCCTTTTTTGAATACACACTTCACTAAGAAGAGCTGGGTTCAGATGTGCTTCAAGGTAGTAAGCTTCCCTTTAACAAGGAGCAGATTAAGTCTTGAGATGCTCCCATAAAGGTGACGTATGTGTACGTCATTGTTTTCTTGAGAGAAGCTCGCCTTTGGATATACTGCTGCAGCAGAAAGATTAAGCATTACTTTTGGCCTAGGACCAAGCTTATACTTTATTTTTGCCTACTTTTGGATCTGTTGGAGCTGTGGGAACATCTCTCCTTGGTGTTGGTGAGCAGAAACATGGCAAACTCACAGTGGGTGTTCTGTAAAGGGGAGAGAAGACTCACCCATACTCTCAAGGGCCAGAATGGTTAGAAACCCTGGCTCACTGAGGTAGTGCCAATCTTTTCATTATAAGTAGTTTTTCTATATAGTCATGCAATGAATTGTTTTCTGAGGTGGATGGTTGTGTTTCCTGTTATTACTGCATTCACTTCTGGACTGAATTTTTATTGACTGCTACCTACTTACTAGCAGACAGAAAGCTTCACCCTGTTGGGCTGCTGCAATCATGGTAAGGAACACTGCTCAGGAAGGGAGCTGTCCCTTTCTTTCCCAGTAGCTGTTACCTCAAGACTGAGAATTTAATTTACATTCATTTACTCATTTATAAATAGGATTAGATCTAGAATGAGGCAGGGAGCAGTTTTATTTTTCTTAAATAGTTTATTTTCAAGTTGATTTCCATACAATACCCAGTGCTTATCCCAACAAGTGCCCTCCTCCATGCCCATCACCCTTACTGGGTCCGTGCTTTGCATGATTTTCAAGGTCTGCACAGTTCCAGCTGTGTAAACATGATTGAAGAACTTAGGTATTGACTAATGGAGGATTACAGTTTGGGAGAGGCCCATTATGGCTGGGTGAGAGCCAGACATTCTTCCACCCACTCCAGTCCACATCCTGTGAGGTTGGCTTACTCAGCTCCTAGAGTCAGAAGTGAAAATGGGGCAGCTGGTGTTAACTATACTGCCTTATTGCTTCTTATCAGTAGAGAATGAGAACTAGGTAAGGGTTAGGAAAATCTGAAGCCATATCCTCTAAGATGCTCCAGTCATGGTGCTAGGAAACAAAAGGAAGACATTGGACAAAAGAAGAAAGCCAGAAATATTAAATATGACATAAAATAAAATATCTATTAAAATTATAGCTACATTTATATTTAGTTTGATTCTTTCTGTGATCACTGTAAGCAAGGGCAGGGAACTACTGTGTTCAGAAAGGACCAATTTGTTCTGATATTGGGACGTTGCTTTGTTATTGAAATTTGTTTATATAACGACTAACTTAGTAATGCTAAGGACTTCTTATATATGAGCACTATTATTGTGGAAGGATATGTGGTTTCTCCATAACAAATACAAATATTACAGATCATCCAGTTCCTTCACTCACGATTATATATAAAATTGGCTTTGTTCAGTTCAATAGAGTCTGGAATCTGTCTAGTAAAGTTTCTGTCCCTCTAAAGAGGTACATGGGTATGTATATTACTGAGGTCCAAGGTATGGGCTTTATGATGAACTAGCAGGTTATCATGCCTTGGCTATTCCAGGTTATTCTTGGGAAAAGTCAATTATAATTAAAACTAAGGCAGTTGGCTTTCCATCGAATGTGAATGCTGGGACATGATTCTGATCAAAGAAGAAAATAAATCATTACATTTTAAATGCACTGGAATGCAATTGCATTTAGGAATAACCCAATTGGCTATATTCACTCCTGATACAACTAATTATTGAAAAACTACTTTCCTGAAAAACTTATTTTTTTAAATATTTTTATTTATTTCTAGGAGAGAGAGAGAGACAGCATGAACAGGGGAGGGTCAGAGAGAGAGGGAGTCACAGACTGAAACAGGCTCCAGGCTCTGAGCTGGCAGTCAGCACAGAGCCCTACGCGGGGCTCGAACCCACGAACCGCGAGATCATGACCTAAGCGAAAGTCGGACGCTTAGCCGACAAAGCCACCCAGGCGCCCCACTGAGAAACTTATTTTAAAGCAGTGCCTCTGAGACACAATATTCTTTTGTAGAATAGAAAGTCTCTGGTTTGAGAAGAAAAGTCATTTTGGTAGAGCACTGAGTTTGGATCATATGTTCAAGAATAGGATGGGGAGAAAATTCAATAAATTACCTTTTGATGCAATATTGGGATGTCAGAAAAATAAGAAACTTGCTGGAGAGTTCTAGGCCGTGATGTATACAAATGCATTCCTTGGTTTACTAGCTGTGGGAGTCTGAAAAAACATAAACTGGCCTTTATTCTAGAAGCAGGACATATGGGAACCCCTATGTTTTCCCTCATATCCAACCAGGGAGGGGGCAGTCCTGTCAATACCATCCATGTGGTATGCATGGAACTTGAGACTAGGATGCCTATTAGTGCTAAGCTGAATGCTGTAATTGTAGCATGTGCAGAGCATTCTATAACACTTAGACTTGGATGCTTGTCTGAATCATTAGGTGTGAACATTATGGGTATGATGATAACACTGGAATTCCTGCAACTGGAAAGGAAACACATTTGGCGTGTACTTAATCTACAATCACTTACACTTAAGCTATTAATGTTTGATTGGGATCTGTAGACTGCTTAGCTTGTGCCATGGGACTTCTGAGGATATTTGATGGATGGAACAGACAGGGAAGCTATAGATTTTGGCAAGCTATAGTTCCCATTACTCAGGATTACTATATCTGACACTAGAGATTACAGTTCACCAAGATGAAGCTTACTTCTCTAGGCTTCGGCTGATGGCCTAATGATATTAACATGAACAGGAGAGGACCAATGTTACATTAGACTATGAATTTCCAATGAGCAAATAGTTGAGTAGTTCACTGAATACACTGTTGATTTTCTAAGAAGACATAAAATTCATGGCAACTATTTTAGAATTTGGGGGAATTGTAAGTTTTTTAATGTTTATTTATTTTTGAGAGACAGAAGGACAGAAAGAGCACAAGCGGGGGAGGGCTAGAGAGAGGGAGACACAGAATATGAAGCAGCTCCATGCTCTGAGCTGTCAGCACAGGGCCTGACATGGGCCTCGAACTCATGAGCTGTGAGATCATGACCTTACCCAAAGTCAGACTCCCAACCAACTGAGCCACCCAGGAGCCCCATGTAAGTTTTTAAATTTTATTTTATGATAAATGTTAACCAGTTACTTTCCTAATAGAGAAATGTGGTCTCTTTGTTATAGGGTATGCAGACTATGTTTGTAGTTGTGCAGTTAATATTCCTCTCCAAGTTTTTCTTATAAGGGGTGCTGGTAACATACCTTGCTAAGGAAATTCCAGACACAGATGTTTTTAATATTTGGAGAGGCCCCCACGGAATCATAAAACTTATTCTGAAAGCTCCTTGGTGGGAAGGAAGAAATGTCCTAGAGACCAGGGTTGTTGTTGTTGTTGTTTTTTTTCTGAATTGGTGGATTTTCTGTCACAGACTTGGCCATTGCTGTTGTTTTTGATTGCTTATTGATAGCTTCCTTAGGGGTGTGAGTTTCTAGGCGGAAAGATTTGATGTGATGAGGAAATACTACAAAGCTGAAGGAAGAGAGTCTCGATAAAATGGTAAGACAAGAGGCTATTTTGGGCATAGCAGAAACAAGTCAAATACTATGGAATGGAGAAAAGGGAGATGAGGTGAGGAAAGAGGAATGAGAATTAATTCATGAGAGCACTTATTATTTACAGGTGGGAATAAAAGGTCCATTGGACTTCAGAGGAATACTACTTTATGCAATGCTTGTGAATATGTTGAAATTTTGTAAAGGCAGTTCCATCTTAAATGCACTGGAAGAGCCAAGAACCTGCAGTTTGTCGATTACACTAACTAGTCATAATCAATTTACTATTTTCCTGCCCTGGACAATCTTCAGGGTGTGGTCAGGAGAAAGTAAATGAGTAAATGGAAGATTTCCTCTCAGGAAAGTTCAAGAGCTTCCTTAAACAAAAGTAAGATTTGAGTGTCTCCTTCCACTCTTCAAGCAAACTTTCTGAGAACTACCTTGGAAATTCTCTGGTTTCCTCACAGTTCCTAAGTAATTTATGAAACATACAGGTAGTCTGATTAGTTTTGCTTTTAAAAATAAAAATTGGGGGATTGAGGCAAGATGGCGGAGAAGTAAGGAGCTCCGTACTTGCACTCGCGCCCATACATCACACAGAAAAGATCTGAAGCCATTGGAAACCATACAAAACCTGAGAGACTGGGAGAAAAAAGGACGCAGAATCCACTGAGAAAGCCTTCTAACGTGAGTGCGAACCGGGGAAGGTAAAATCAGGCCGGGATCGGAGCCTCCAGGGTGGGAGGCGATCCCCCTCTACCCTCTATGGGGAGTGAGAGGGGAAAAGGAGAGAGTCCGAGACAGAAAAATCTCCGCTCGGTGCATAGAAAGACCGTACTTGCCAAATATCTGCACACCAGGTCCCCTCGCGACAACTGGTCCTGGGGGAGGCTGAGCACACAAACTGCTTCTTTGTGCCGCTCCTGGAGGTTGGGTTTTAAAGCGGAGCGGGTGCGCCTGCCGCCATTGTAGCTCCAGGGCGGCTGGGACCCCTGAAAGAGACGCGCAGACACGGGGCGTCCGCGCTCCTGGCTGGCTGGAACTCGAGAGGGACGGCAAAAAGCTAAAAACTGGGAAATTTGCCTATGAGTTCATGTTTCAGGTGACGAGGCATAGAGAGACCCGGTTTTCCTCACTCCAGCGGTGGCGCGCCTGCCGCCATTGTAGCTCCAGGGCGGCTGGGACCCCTGAAGGAGACGCGCAGACACCAGGCGTCCGCGCTCCTGGCTGGCTGGAACTCGAGAGGGAAGGCAAAGAGCTAAAAACTGGGAAATTTGCCTGTGAGTTCGTGTTTCGGGTGACGAGCCATAGAGAGACCCGGTTTTCCTCACTCCAGTGGGCTCAGGCTATGTGGACCCGGCAGGCAAGCCCCCGTGCATGCGCACCAGAGCCGACCAGAGAAGGAAGCAGCGATCCTGACTCTGCCCCCAGAGCTCAGCAGGGAGCCTGGAATAGCCCGAGGGGCTTGTCTGGGAAGCTGTGTCTAAGGCAACTTCACCGGGGCGCGGGCTGGGATTTGGAGATTGGAACTGGCCTGGGTTGAAGAGTGCAACCAACTTCGGCTGCGTCCCTGGAACGGGGAGTTGACACGCCAAAAAAAAAAAAAAAAAAGCGAGCTGCAGCGCGGGGTTCAAGAAGGGACTGGAGCACCGTCACTCTCCTCCCCACAATCGCCAAGGCAGAACCCCCGCCTGAGGCATCGGATCACGCCACGCCCATCCCTGCCTGAGAGGTGCCCTCCTCCCTTTTTTTTTCTTTTTCCTTTTTTTTTCTTTTTTTTTCTTCTTTCTTTTTTTTTCCTTTTCTTTTCTCTTTTTTTCTTCTTTTTTCTCTTTTCTCGCTTTTTCCCCCCAAAACACTGACCTGATTAACTCTGGTCGCCAGCTTGCTTAAACAATCACAAGTCCATTCTGTAAATGTAAATTCTACACCTACTGACTTTTTCAGCTATTTCTCTCAGGAGTAATTAGACTATATAGTTTCTCTGGATAATTCCAGCATCCTTCTCTCACCTATCCAACCACATTCTACCCTTTACCTCTTTGAAAAAAGTTTCTTATCCCTTCTGCCTGTTCATTCTATTTCCAAATCTGCCTTGTCTCACCCTGCCTTCTCTCTTTTTCTCTATGCTCTTCAACCAGCACTGCATACACACGGCTATTTAACTGTAGCTGGGAAATCCAGGTATATGCTTTAAACCGTTCTTTGTCCATCGGTTTTCTTCTTTTTTCCTTTTCTTTTCCCCTTTTTGACCCTTTTATGTATTTTATGCTCCCTATTCGCCCTCCCTCCTCCGTCTTTTCTATTAACTTTTTCATTTTCCCTCTCACTTTGCATGTTAGTTGAATCAGCCTGTGCGTTTGTGTGCTCCTGCTCCCTGTGTGTTTGTCTGTCTGTTTTCTTTTCCAGGGCTACCTCAAGAAACAAGCTAGAGTACACAAGGTGAAGAGTCCCAAATATCACTACGAATAGGAAAATAAAATAACCAAGGTCCCAACAAGAGAGACCGAGGATACCATTCAAAAAACAATCTCTGAAAGGATAGGCCCTGGAAAGTCAAAGAGTCTTCTTGGATATAGCAGCGCTCATAGAAACAGAGAGCATAACAGGTCTTTAAAACCAACAAGAGCCGAAAGCTAACTAAAATGACGAAACGAAAGAGCTCTCCTCCAAAGAAACTCCAAGAAGAAATGACAGCTAATGAAATGCTCAAAACAGATATCAGCAGCATAACTGAACAAGATTTTAGAATAATAATGGTAAAATTAATAGCAGGGCTTGAAAAAAACATAGGGGACATCAAAGAAACTATGGCTACAGACAGAATGGAAAATAAAAATAGGCATGAAGAATTAAAAAATGCGATAAATGAGATACATAATAAATTAGAGGCCTCCAATGCACGGATTGAAGAGGCAGAAAGGAGAATAAGTGATTTAGAAGACACCATTATAGAAAAACAAGAAGCTGACAAAAAAGAGACAAACTGATCCAGGAACAGGAAAGAATTCGAGAGCTCAGCGACACAGTCAAACGCAACAATATCCGTATCATAGGAATCCCAGAAGAGGAAGAGAGAGGGAAAGGTGCTGAAGGAGTCCTGGAACAAATTATAGCAGAGAACTTCCCCGACCTGGGGAAGGAAGTCAATGTGGAAATACAAGAGGCTCAGAGGACTCCCTCAGACGTAACTTGAATCGATCTTCTGCACGACATATCATCGTAAAAATGGCAAAATACAAGGACAAAGAGAGAATTTTGAAAGCAGCTAGGGAGAAAAGGGCCCTCACATACAAAGGGAAACCCATCAGAGTGGTGACAGACCTATCTACTGAAACGTGGCAGGCCAGAAAGGAATGGCAAGAGATCTTCAATGTGATGAACAGTAAAAATATGCAGCCAAGAATCCTCTATCCAGCAAGCCTGTCATTCAAAATAGAAGGAGAGATAAAAACCTTTCCAAATAAACAGAAATTGAAAGAATTTGTCACCACTAAGCCAGCCCTACAAGAAATCCTGAGGGGGATGCTCTGAAGGAAAGGTTGCAAGGAACAAAGATACCAGAGACACCACCACAAACATGAACCCTACAAAAGATACAAAGACTCTAAACCCACATATTTCAATAATAACACTGAAAGTAAATGGGCTGAATGCTCCAATCAAAAGACATAGGGTAGCAGAATGGATTAAAAAACAAAATCCATCTATATGCTGTCTACAAGAAACTCATTTTAGACGGGAAGATACCTTCAGATTAAAAGTAAGGGGATGGAGAAATATATGTCATGCCACAGGAAATCAAAAAAAAAGCCGGAGTAGCGATACTTATATCAAACAAACTGGACTTTAAATTAAAGACAATCACAAGAGATGAAGAAGGGCACTACATAATAATTACAGGGTCCATCCATCAGGAAGAACTAACAATCATAAATGTCTATGCACCGAATATGGGAGCACCTAAATATCTACAACAATTAATCACAAACAGAAACAAGCTTATAGATAAGAATGTGCTAATAGCAGGGGACTTTAATACTCCGCTTACAGCAATGGATAGGTCAACCAGGCAGAAAATCACTAAAGAAATAATGGACTTGAAAGATACATTGGACCAGATGGACCTGACGGATATATTTAGAACTTTACATCCTGAGGCCAGGGAATTTACTTTCTTCTCAAGTGTGCATGGCACATTCTCCAAGATAGATCACATACTGGGACATAAAGCAGCCCTCAATAAATATAAAAGAATACAGATCATACCATGCACACTGTCAGATCACAATGCTTTGAAACTTGAAATCAATTACAGGAAGAAGTCTGGAAAACTTCCAAAAACATGGAGGTTAAGGAACACCCTTCTAAAGAATGAATGGGTCAATCAGGCAATTAGAGATGAAATTAAAAAAAATATGGAAACAAATGAAAATGAAAACACAACAATTCAAAATCTATGGGATGCGGCAAAGGCAGTCCTAAGAGGAAAGTACATTGCTCTCCAGGCCTATTTCAAGAGATTAGAAAAAGCGCAAGTCCAAAATCTAACAACTCACCTAAAGGAACTAGAGGCAGAGCAACAAGAACGCCCTAAACCCAGTAGAAGAAGAGAAATAGTAAGAATTAGAGCAGAAATAAACAACATAGAGGCCAAAGAAACAATTGAACAGATCCATGAAACCAAGAGTTGGTTTTTTGAAAAGGTAAACAAAATTGACAAACCTCTAGCCAGACTTATCAAAAAGAAAAGAGAGAGCACCCAAATAGACAAAATTATGAATGAAAATGGACTTATTACAACTAACCCCTCAGAAATACAAGCAATTATCAGGGAATACTATGAAAAATTATATGCCAACGAACTGGACAACTTAGAAGAAATGGACAAATTCCTAAACACACACTCACTACCAAAATTCACACGGGAAGAAATAAGAAACCTGAACAGACCCATAACAAGTGAAGAAATTGAATCAGTGATCAAAAATCTCCCAACAAATAAGAGCCCTGGACCTGATGGCTTCCCTGGGGAATTCTACCAGACATTTAAAACAGAATTAATCCCAATTCTTCTCAAGCTATTCCAAAAAATAGAAATTGAAGGAAAACTCCCGGATTCATTTTATGAAGCCAGCATCACTGATTCCCAAGCCAGACAGAGATCCAGCAAAAAAGGGAACTACAGGCCAATATCCTTGATGAATACGGATGCAAAAATTCTCAACAAGATCCTTGCAAATCGAATCCAGCAGCATATAAAAAGAATCATCCACCAAGATCAAGTGGGATTCATTCCTGGGTTACAGGGCTGATTCAACATTCGCAAATCAATCAATGTGATCCATCATATCAATAAAAGAAAAGATAAAAACCATATGATCCTGTCAATAGATGCAGAAAAAGCATTTGACAAAATACAGCATCCTTCTTAATAAAGACTCTCGAGAAAGTTGGGATAGAAAGAACCTACTTAAACATCATCAAAGCCATCTATGAGAAGCCTTCAGCTAACATCATCCTCAACGTGGAAAAACTCAAAGCTTTCCCCCTGAGATCAGGAACACGACAGGGATGCCCACTCTCACCACTGTTGTTTAACATAGTGCTGGAAGTCCTAGCATCAGCCATCAGACACCAAAAGGAAATCAAAGGTATCAGAATTGGCAAAGAGGAAGTCAAACTTTCACTCTTCGCAGATGACATGATACTCTACATCGAAAACCCAACAGACTCCACCAGAAGCCTACTAGAACTGATCAAGAATTCAGCCAAGTTGCAGGGTACAAAATCAACGTACAGAAATCGGTTGCATTTTTATACACCAACAATGAAGCAACAGAAAGAGAAATCAAGAAACGGATCCCATTCACAATTGCGCAAAAAAACCATAAAATACCTCGGAATAAACCTAACCAAGGATACAAGAGATCTGTATGATGAAAACTATAGAAAACTTATGAAGGAAATTGAAGAAGACACAAGAAATGGAAAAACATTCCATGCTCATGGATAGGAAGAATAAATATAGTTAAGATGTCATTACTACCTAAGGCACTCTACACATTCAATGCAATTCCAATCAAAATTGCACCAGCATACTTCTCAAAACTAGAACAAACTATCCAAAAATTTGTATGGAACCACAAAAGACCCCGAATAGCCAAAGTAATCCTGAAAAATAAAACCAAAACGGGAGGGATCACCATCCCAGACTTTAGCCTCTACTACAAAGCTGTCATCATCAAGACAGTATGGTATTGGCACAAAAACAGACACATAGACCAATGGAACAGAATTGAGAACTCAGAAGTGGACCCAAAAGTATACAGCCAACTGATCTTTGACAAAGCAGGAAAGAATATCTGATGGAAAAAAGACAGCCTTTTTAACAGATGGTGTTGGGAGAACTGGACAGCAACATGCAGAAGAATGAAACTAGATCATTTTCTCACACCACGCACAAAAATAAACTCAAAATGGATCAAGGACCTGAACGTGAGACAGGAAACTATCAACACCCTAGAGGAGAAAGCAGGAAACAACCTCCTTGACCTCCACCGCAGCAACTTCTTACTTGACACATCCCCAAAAGGAAGGGAATCAAGAGCCAAAATAAACTGTTAGGACCTCATCAAGATTAAAAGCTTCTGCACAGCAAAGGAAACAACCCAGAAAATTAATAGGCAACCAACGGAATGGGAAAAGATAGTTGCAAATGACATATCAGATAAAGGGTTGATATCCAGAATCTACAAGGAACTCACCAAACTACACGCCCGAAAAACAAACAACCCAGTGAAGAAATGGGCAGAAGATATGAACAGACACTTCTCCAAGAGGACATCCAGATGGCCAACAGACACATGAAACGATGCTCAGCATCGCTCCTCATCAGGGAAATACAAATCAAAACCACACTGAGATACCACCTCACGCCAGTCAGAGTGGCTAAAATGAGCCAATCAGAGAACTCTAGATGCTGGCGAGGATGTGGAGAAACGGGCACCCTCCTACACTGTTGGTGGGAATGTAAACGGGTACAGCCCCTCTGGGAAAACAGTGTGGAGGTTCCTCAGGAAACTGACAATAGAACTCCCCTATGATCCAGCAGTAGCACTGCTAGGGATTTACCCAAGGGATACAGACATGCTGATGCATAGGAGCACATGTACCCCAATGTTCATAGCAGCACTCTCCACAATAGCTAAAACATGGAAAGAGGCTAAGTGTCCATCAACAGATGAATGGATCAGAAGATGTGGTTTATCTATACCATGGAATACTACATGGCAATGAGAAACAATGAAATCTGGCCATGTGTAGCAACATGGATGGACCTTGAGGGTGTTATTCTGAGCGAAATAAGTCAGGCAGAGAAAGACAAATATCATATGTGTGCACGTATAGGAGGATTGGGAGGAGCTTAACAGAGGACCAAGGGGGAGAAGAAGGGCGGAAATGGTGGGGGAAAGGGGGAGAGGCAAACCATGAGAGACTCTTGAATGCTGAGAACAAACTGAGGGCTGGTGGATGTGGGGGGGAGGAGGGGTGGGCATGGAGGAGGGCACTTGTGAGGATGAGCACTGGATGTTATGTGGAAACTAATTTGACAATAAACTATTTGTAAAAAAAAATAAAAATAAAAATTGGTTTATGTGTGCTAAAAAACAAAATCATCTGGACAATCTGTGTCTAGTTGGGTGGTGCAGAAGAAAAGGCGAACTCTTGTATCAATCCTTATTCCCTCTGTAAACACAGATGACCAGAAGGGAAGGCTGTTGTTAATGGTAATGCAGACCAGAATAAAGGCTATTATTTTCAGTCTGTTGAACAATACAAAAATGCTTCTCAAGCACTGTGTTCAGATGTTTCTTTTTATTAGCCGTCACACAAGGAATTAGACTCATTTCAAACAGTTCATTTTCCTACTCTTGTCTCTGTAAAATCATTACTCATGAGTGATTTCTTTGTTGAAATACCGCTGACTTCCCATATTGGGATGGATAACAGGGTGTTAAACGTATAAACTTTTCAGTTTGCATAAACTCTGGAAGAAGGGGAACAAAGATTCCCCAGGAGAATAAAACCATTCATCAATGTCCTTGTTTGTTACTGTCTTATATAAGCATCTTATCCAGGAAGCTATGTCAGCATTGCAATTTTGTGTGTGTGTGTGTGTGTGTGTGTGTGTGTGTGTGTGTGTGTGTGTGAGAGAGAGAGAGAGAGAGAGAGAGAGAGAGATTAATAACAAGAGAGAGTTCATTGAATGCCTGCAGGAGGTTTTAAAATATAATTCCGCATCTGCCCTGCTATTTTCTCCTTTCCATCTTTTTCTACCCCCTGCCTCCAATCCACCATAAAGGAGTTGTACCATGTCTTAATATATGGCAGATGATGTTCTTTAACATGATGATTATTTTATCTGAAGTTTAAATAACAAGCCAGATTATTTTCAATAACTGATAGAAGCAAATAAAAAAGATTGCAAAGTGGAATTAAGGGGATAAGAAAGATCTAGGGCCAAAGAAGCCTTTTTCTTTAATTAATAATTTCAATTTTCTCTTAGAATATTTCTATGCTAGAATTCAACATCTTATATTAAACAAATCTGCTCTCTCTCTCTCTCTCTCTCCCTCTCCTGTAATTGCCAGATTGGAATCTCAGAGAATAGAAAACACGCAGGCTTGAATGAAGCTTCAAATTCTCTACTCGCAGTGCTGCCTTGTTTTCTGAACATAGAACTACGCTCCTTACGGATTCTCTAGCCACAGCATGGCATTCCTTCATTAGGCACATGTTCTGCAGACCCAGTCATGGAATACTGGCACTTTAAGCAACAAGGGACAAATGCAATAACATGGAGCTCAGGAGATGCAATGTTTTGAAAAACAGATTATTCCAAGGGTGTAAAGATATGTGATATGTACTAAATGGACAGAGCATTTAAAGTTTTCTATACTAGTTTATAATAATCTTTTGATTTGTTCTGTTGATTTTTTTCCAGCTTTATTGAGATATAATCAACACATAATGCTCCATTATTTTAACTTGTTAATGGAAATGAGTATTCAAAATGATGAGGACTGGTGGTTGTGCATATGCATGTGCACTTGTGATATATTTTTGTGGCTATAAACCAGGCTTACTATGCATCAGTACTTACATAGATTTTACTAGTCAGAGTGTCTTAACTCAGGTCGTCTCAACCTAAAAGCTTTCTGCTACCTCTTATAATTCAGAGTTTGAGCCAACTCAGAAAAAGTCCTCACAACTGTGGCCCAAAAATTCCAAGACTTCCATAATACTTCAGATGGAGCAGCCATTCTTTCTTTCAAAGAAGAGTTGGACAAGCTAAGGGCCAGGTGCTCTTATAAGAACTTCCATGTGCTAAAGGTGTTAAGGACTTTTTCTTCCTAATAGGAGAAGCAGTTCAAGCATAGCATACCTTCAAATGATGAAGCTTCCTCGAAGAATATATTAATTGGTCTCACTTATGAATTTCTTTGATTGCTTTTGAGGAAACACCCTGAAAAATAGAACTTGCTTTCCTCTACTTGTATGATTAAATGGACACCTGGAAAAAGAATAATTATGAGTATTTCTAAGGAAAAGAGCAAAAGAATAGAACTGAGCATTGTCCATGAAAGATGGATAATAACAAGTAAACATAGAAAGTGTGTTTGATCCCTTCAATTTTGGTATTCATTATTCATAGTTATTGTTCATAAATTCCAGCACAAATGTTAGACATGCACCCCATTGTCACATTTGCATCTTATTTTAAGTTGATTTCTACCTGGTTTTGCAAACAAGGATTTAATGGTTTTGCTTGTCTCTCACTCTCCCTTTGTTGCTATAGCTCGTCTTTCATATACTGACTTTTTTCCCTTTCACACTCTTTATCTGTATCTTCTCTCTCACTCCCTTATCCAGGATCCATTAATTCATTCTCTCCCTCCTTCTCTCTTTCCCTCTCTCTAATGTTCCTAGAAAAGATAGATTCTAACACGTAAAAATGATAATTGAATTGATTCCCCTAAGGCAATTTACTTTTAATTTGTCTGGAACTAAGCTTTTCTTTGTTGCAATGAGGAAGGATGAAATTGTTGTAAAATTTATTAGCTTCCAGAAAGATATCTGAAATGAATTTTTTTTAATGATTGTGCTGTTTGCTGTACCCAGAAGCAGTGTCATAGCAATTACAGTATTCCAGATGGTAGCTGAAGTTACACTGAAACTTCAAGATACTGCTAGGCTTTTCTATGAGGCTTTTGTTGGCAACGAATAGTCCAACCTAAGTAGTAAATAGATATTAATTTTTCTGACACTGACACTGTGTGCTTCCAGTGACTATTTCTAGTGACTCCTACTTAGCTGATGACATGACATAACTATCGTTATGAATCATTGTAAGGGACAGTGATTGGTTTACTGAACACTATATTTTTCAAATATGAAAGAAGTGATTACATACTCACTAATGTTGTTTCTTAGCTTCCCCACCCAGTAACAAGAACCTTTTGGCAGTAAAGAATCTTCAAAGAATTAGAAATTATTGTTACAACTTTTTTTTTTTTGATTCATATATAGTATTGCCTGGTTTACAAAACTGATGTCCTGGGACTTGACTGAAGGAAGTGTCAGTTCCTGTTAAGAGGAACACCAGACTTTTTCCCCCTCCAACATTAAATTTTCATTAAAAAGGGAAGATCTTTTCTCCTGGCTAACATGCCCTGCTCCTCTTGTTTTCTGTACCAGTCTTATTCGTGCCATCCTTACTACTCATTCTATGTAATAGCCATAAGCTTATGATCAGAATAAAAGTGGCTTCTTTTCTGAAGCTAATGATGTGTTAGCAATTTCCTTATTTTCCAGGAGAGAATGAAACCAAGTTGGTGATGGCTTTAGTTCAGCGCTATTTGTATGCATCATTTGAAGGCTCTGTCTTGCCAGGAGAATAACTACCTGTGGAATGTGTGAAATGGTCTGACTGTTTTTAATCTACACAAAATCAAACAGCTGGTTTGAACTCTTCACAGAAGTGACTAGGTGTTGTAGGTGTCCAACAGATACAGGCTAAGGTACTTAATTCCGTGAACATCTTAGAATGAAACTTTCAAAAATGGTTCCACCTTGCTCAGAGTTTCAGTATCTCAGTGTTCCTCCTTTAGGGAAATAGTTCAATGGCCTTCGTTGACATCTCATATTTTATTGTAAAGATGCCTTTTTGAATGTTTCTAAGCACCCAGGTGAAGTCCAGCACTTTGTCAGGTAATTTTCTATAGAAGCCAAAATGCAAAGATTCCAGTTTAGTTAATTTTTGCTATCTCAGTCACTGTGAGCACCTATTTCTTAGTCTCAATTTTCCAGGCAGCATTCTGTTTCATTTCCTTGTTTTCCATGCACCAGCACAAATGATTTATACTTATACACACTTTGAAATCTCTTCTTTATGGGTTGAATTGAGTCCTAGTACAAAAATGAAAACTCCAGGAACTATTGTGATTGCCCAAATTTCAACTTAGATTGTATGACTGTACATGCCACACTATCATCTATGACAAATATTCAATTCTAAAGTACTTCTACTTCAATATGTTTTAACTTTGTCTCTTTGACCAGCTCAGCACTCAAGATTCCATTGAAGATAATTCAATTGATTTGATTTCTGAAAGGGGCATCTTTTTAATCTATTTTCATGTTGCACTAGGAGTAAGCGAATTTTAGGTGCATAGACTGTGAATGAGAGGCTTATGTTTCATTTGGTATCACAGAGGCCAAGTGCTGAATGGCACTTGCTAATTGATGCTGACCTGTCAAATAGTTTTGGACAAGATTGGGTCCACCAGTTTTTTCAGCCATCCTCTCCATCCCAAGCTAAAATTAAACTTCTCAGATTCTTGCTGTTTAACTAGTTAGCCATACTGAAAATGCCAAGCTATGCTAATCAGGGCCGCCCTTTTTTTTTTTTGCCTATCTGCTGTCTTTTGGCAACATCCTTTTGTCAGTCTCAGGAACTTTTTTTTTAAAACTTTCATTTTATTTTATTTTTTACAAATAGTTTATTGTCAAGTTGGTTTCCATATAACACCCAGTGCTCATCCCCACAAATGCCCCCCTCCATGCCCATCTCCTCCCTCCCCCCCACCCATCAGTCCTCAGTTTGTTCTCAGCATTCAAGAGTCTCTCATGGTTTGCCTCCCTCCCTCTCCCCAACTATTTCCCCCCTTCTTCTCCCCCACGGTCCTCCGTTAAGTTCCTCCTGATCCTCCTATATGTGCAAACATATGATATTTGTCCTTCTCTGCCTGACTTATTTCGCTCAGCATAACACCCTCAAGGTCCATCCATGTTGCTACACATGGTCAGATTTCATTGTTTCTCATTGCCATGTAGTATTCCATGGTATAGATAAACCACATCTTCTTGATCCATCCGTCCATTGATGGACACTTAGGCTCTTTCCATGTTTTGGCTGTTGTTGAGAGTGCTGCTATGAACATTGGGGTCCATGTGCCCCTAAGCATCAGCACTCCTGTATCCCTTGGGTAAATTCCTAGCAGTGCTATTGCTGGGTCATAGGGAAGTTCTATTGTTAACTTTTTGAGGAACCTCCACACTGTTTTCCAGAGGGCCTGCACCAGTTTACATTTCCACCAACAGTGTAGGAGAAAGGGGCACCCTCCTACACTGTTGGTGGGAATGTAATCAGGAACTTTGTTTTTATACCCTACCCCCCACTCTGCCCTTTCTGAGTATCTCTGCCTCTAGATATTGGTAGACTTACCCCATAAGAAATCTCCTATCCTGGGTCCCTTTCCCCATGGCTTTTTGCTATATGACCAAAAAAAATCTGATGATCTCAATTTTACAGTGGATTACCTTATTTTAACAAGGACCATTAATGCTTATACTCTGCCGAATGAAAAACGTGGGTATTTTTCTCTCTGTTACAACAGCTGATTTTTGGATAGCTCTTCTTTGGCATCCATCAAATAATACCATGTAGATGTTTTGAATACCAGTCACAGTTCTAGCATCTTACCCTCTTTTCCTGTTGTCTGTCAGACCAATGGTGCTGTAGGAAGGGCTGCTAACAAGTAAGAAGCTAGGGAACAGGAGAATAAAAAGAAAGCATTAGGGAGGAACCAAAATGGTAGAAAATTCTGAAAGAAAGAGAAGGGAGTAAGAAAGAGACAAGTAATTGTAGTGTAATTTGTGATTTCTTATTACACTGCAGTGGCTTCAGGGTAGCTTGGTGTCTTTGGTTCATGAATCTCTAGGAAGTTTTCAGCCTTCACTGATGTGTGCTTGAATATTTTATAGATGGAGCTCCAACTTTTCTTGCCTAAACTTTGGGTCCTTTAGGAAGTGAGTGTAAACTCCTCTCAGAATTGCAACCTGGGATGGCCTTGAAAGTTGTCATTTTGCGAAGACCTAAACCCTTATTGAATTTTTGCTAGATGCTCTAAATACCCAAAAGGAGCCCAGTCATTAAGATGTCAATCATATCAAAACCAAGACAGATTGTTTAAGGCCTAGATAGTGTTTTCAGCTCTCCTTCCTTCCTTTCCTCCTTCCTGACCTTCTTCCCCTTTTCACTGAGCCCATTGCTATTCTGTTTGCCTTGTTAAGTTACAAATACAGGATGGATGTTCTTTCTCCTGAACTCTGCAGGCCTTACAATGCTTTTAAGAACTCTTTCCAGGATAATTATTTCCTTTGGTAATTCCATGGCATATATGGAGCATTAATTTTGCCATACATATTTTAATTAATTTTGCCAGAAGAGTCAGTATCTGAAGTTTGTCTAAAAGACTCACTATAGGTCCCATTTTTGGTTTATATTTTATAGGAATTAACAACAGTTGTGTTTGATGCCAAGAAACAATGCTTGATATTTGAACAGCACATTCACTTCATAAAATATATGTTTCTGCTTATTGTGCTGTTAACTTAGCAGAGCATAGTCCCCATTAACTATTCTTTGAATTGAAAACTCCAAGGTACATGACAAATGTATCTGCAACTGGACAACAAAGCATGATACATCCCTTTCAGACCTGCATATAGTGTGTGGGAAACCATTCAGAGGCTAAGATGACACTTTAATGTTTCTCAAGTGCTACATTTACTTTATTGTTTCTGACACAGCTACATAGTTTTCTTTGTAGGTTTTCATAGTGTTTCTACTAAATAGAACAGTAATTTGCACTTTTAGGAGTTGTATCAGTAACACCATATCTGGTGTGTTGAACAATATTCTTTGTTTCTTTGCTATCAGTCTTGTGCCTTATTCATCCAATTACATTAAACTGTTACTGAGTACCTGCTCTATGCTGGACCCTTTGCTAGCTTCTGTGAGAATTGGAGGGAACAAAACAGATATAATCTTTGCTCATTTAGAGTTTACAAGCTAACATTTGAATATAGATATTAAACAGCTATAATGAGTGCTATAAAAGGAGGTGGTATGCAATGTACTTTAGTCTAAGGGATCAGGGAAGGATTCCTTGAGCAAGTTAAATTTAAATTAAATTTAAAATATATTACATGGGTAATGTATCATTTATAAATAATGTTCAACTGCTGATAATAAAGACCCCTCTCTCCCACCAAAGAAAATAACTCAGTGGCTTAGCCAAGAGGAAGGCTTATTCTTTCTCTTATATGAAAGAAGTTCATATAAGAACCGTGAAATGGGTCTATGATATCTTCAATATCCCAGAATTGTTGTATCTTTCTATTCTGCTATCCATAGGCATGTGGCTTCCATCCTCAGAGTTGCTTAATGATAATAAAATGTATGCTATAGATCCTGCCTTTATGTCTCCATTCCAGAGAGGAGAAAGCATGAAGGAATAAGGACAAAAGGGTCTCCCAGCTTCATCAGTCCCTCCTCCTTTTAAGGATTTTTCTTGATATCCTGTCTTCATAGCATTGGTCCAGTCTTAATTACAGCCAGGAAATGCAGTTTTTTTAAGCTGGCACATTGCTAATCTTAACAAAAGTGGGGTTCTATTCCTAAATATTAAATATAGGTATGGGTATCTGGTGGGCAGTTCATTATGTGTGCTTCAGATGAGTAGGAAGTAGTTATGTCAAGAGGGGATACTTTCCAACAGTTATGTTTTCTTGATTAGGTGCATATGACAAATTTTAGCAACACTTAACCTGTTCATAATTTGTGCTACCATCTCTTTCATTGTATCTTACAAAATTGGCCCTGCTCTGGTAATAGATTATTTTGTTCATGGAGTGATACAGATTAAGCTAAATGGATGTATATGAGTACAATCCAGGAGGCCTTTCTGATTTCCACATCACTTGCTTGTAGCTTATATTACTGCTTCTACTTAGAATTAACTAACTACTTGAGCTCTTTCGAACTTGAACCCACTTTAACTTTCCCTTTCTGCCTCATTGATTGCAGATCACTTCTAGGGAGGGTAACACATTACTCTAGTAACCATTACCTTGAACTATTTTAGTGTTAGAGTTTTGTCTCTGATCATTGGGATCTTTGTGTTAATAAACCCAAACTCTGAATCACAATAAAGAGCTTCAGCAGTATTGAACACATCCATTGTGTCTGGATATCTATACAAACCCAAGAGAGTCTCTCATCTCTTCTATTTCACCAAAACTTTGAAAATTTTAGCAAAGCCTGAGATGGTGTTTTCATCATTTTCCTTTTTTGCTTTGGTTGGGGTCATGGGTAGACTCTTTCCAATGTGGAAGCACATTATTTGCCTACATCTGAAGAGACAGCAGTTTTATGTCCTCAGGATGGGTAGTAATTGCTGCAAAAACTTTTGCTAACATTTGTACAAAATAACATATTCTCTTCTTTTCCTATTTGAAGTACTTACTTATCCATCATGACTTAATAATTGCTGCCTCTTATGCCTTCTATTTAAGATAAAAGTTTTTGCCAGAAATTTTAGGTTTCTCTTACCAAGGCCCCTCATGACAGATTGTGACCAAACAAATATAGATTACCACCTACATTGAGGAAACTTTATTTTTTCTCCGTATTTTTAAATGTTTTACTTAAATCTGATTTAAGGAGTGGCTTTGAGATTTGTGTCCCTGTTCCAAACTTATGCATTTCATTTATTTACTTATCTTTCCAAATCTTAGGGACAAGTTCAGAATCAGGGAAGACCAATTTGCAAATTCATCATTCATCCCTAATTATGTGTACATTTGAATTAAAGATACCTACCTTCGTTTTTCTGTACATGGCAATGTGTTTGAATATCCAAAACTATGTGTGGATTTTAGAGTTTTAAATTTTGCTTTGCCAATGCTCAGGCCAAGATAAAACAAGGTATAGAGTCATAAACAGTCACATAAGAGGGATCATAGGGAATTAGCGAATTGTTAGCTGACCTCTGTTTCAGCTGGGGTCAGCATCTTGACAGTTAACTTTATGATATAAAATGATTCCTCTCTACTCTCATACCTCCATACCTAGCCACAATACTACATGATGGCAGTCCCATGATCTCTACCAGCCTATAATCTCTGCCAGTCCTATGCAATTCCAGAAGTAGTTGCTTTGCCTTTCCACATCTGGTCTGCATCTCCTTTTATGCCCTGAAAGGGAGCATAAAATGGTCATCTTAAAGATACACTGGCAAATTGTGTTCCAGTACACTGAAGGGTTTTAGCTTTGATTGGCTTTTCAGTAGTTTAAACTAGGTCAAAGGCCACTTCCAGAGTTGTGTTGAAATATGGACTCAGCCTGGATTAGGCCTTGATGTTTAGCTCCTTCTAATGCTTTTTCTCCAAATGATGAGGTATACATCCAATTCAACCATTATTTCTTGCTCTCATATGTATGTTCCCCTTTACCAAGATAGCCTTTAACAAAGGAGAAAGAGTATTGCCTCTTTGCTATGATTTTTTTTAATAAGAAGCAAACAAAGAAATATGAGTGTATAAGAAAGATGTGTTATATATAGACTAATATCAGGCAAACCCCTGAATTTCAGACTTCCTCCAATCACAGCAATATATTTTAAGCTCTTTTGGGCATGAATTCTTTTATTTTTCAATCTGTCCTTGTCTCCCCATCTCCTCTGATCATGCCCAAGGTTTTCTGTAAATATTAAACTGCTCATATTTTGATGCATTGTACAATGTGATGAAAATTTTCATTAGATAATTCTCATATAAGAATGTAATATAAATAAAAATGGATCTGGAGAGCTAGGGCTATAAACCAGACACTGAGATGAACAATTTTCCAATGAACAGGCAGAAATTAACCCTGGGTACATGGTTTGGTGAAACCCATGTAGAAAGCCTTTCCAAGAGTCAAATTAAAGCCTTAACTCTAAATGAACCTGACTTGAGAAAAGAGAAAAAAAATGTCTCACCAATAATTACGAATTCTGACTGCTGAGATGTCCTATGATAGGGTTAAAGTAATCCATAAAATATATCTTTATTTTAAGAAATATGGCCCTAATAAAATTGCAGATAAGAAAGATAAGGAAGGATAGCTAGTTGGATATAATTAAATGATGCTCAACATATGAGTGATATGTGCACAACGTCAATTGAACCTTCTGGGTCAGATGGAAGGCAAAGATTTCCTCCCATTCCTTCTAATGGGAAATCAGGTCATATAAATGGCTTAGTGAGGAGATTCGCTGGTGAAACAATTGGTCAAAAAGAAGTGAAGTGATTGCGTTTTCAAAGAGCATGATACCAATATAAAATTAAGCATGGTATATCATTGACAAGTAGGGTGGAAACATGGTTGGCAGTGCTGTTGGTCAAAATATGGCCAAGGCTTCTCAGATATACTGGTTGTTGGGTTCCATGCTCTTCCTCCACTCCCTCTTCTTCTTCTTCTTTTTTTTTTTAATATTTATATCTATTTCTAGGAGAGAGACAGAGAGTATGAGCAGGGGACGGTCAGAGAGAGAGGGAGTGACAGACCCTGAAACAGGCTCCAGGCTCTGAGCTGGCAGTCAGCAAAGAGCCTGACGCGGGGCTCGAACCCACGAACCGCGAGATCATGACCTAAGCGAAAGTCGGACGCTTAACCGACTAAGCCACCCAGGTGCACCTCTCCACTCCCTCTTCTGCTGGAACTAGATTTCTTTTTTTTTTTTTAATGGTTGCCCCCTTGAAAAGGTTTTATTTTTTCATTTTTTTATTTTTTACAAATAGTTTATTGTCAAATTAGTTTCCACACAACACCCAGTGCTCATCCCCACGAGTGCCCTCCTCCGTGCCCATCCCTCTTCCCCCCCACATCCATCAGTCCTCAGTTTTTGTCAGCATTCAAGAGTCTCTCATGGTTTGCCTCTCCCCCTTTCCCCCACCATTTCTGCCCTTCTTCTCCCCCTTGGTCCTCTGTTAAGTTCCTCCTAATCCTCCTATACGTGCAAACATATGATATTTGTCCTTCTCTGCCTGACTTATTTCGCTCAGCATAACACCCTCAAGGTCCATCCATGTTGCTACACATGGCCAGATTTCATTGTTTCTCATTGCCATGTAGTATTTCATGGTATAGATAAACCACATCTTCTTGATCCATTCATCTGTTGATGGACACTTAGGCTCTTTCCATGTTTTGGCTACTGTTGAGAGTGCTGCTATGAACATTGGGGTACATGTGCCCCTATGCATCAGCACTCCTGTATCCCTTGGGTAAATTCCTAGCAGTGCTATTGCTGGGTCCTAGGGGAGTTCTATTGTTAATTTTTTGAGGAACCTCCACACTGTTTTCCAGAGGGGCTGTACCAGTTTACATTCCCACCAACAGTGTAAGAGGGTGCCCGTTTCTCCACATCCTCGCCAGCATCTCGTGTTCTCCGATTTGCTCATTTTAGCCATTCTGACTGGTGTGAGGTGGTATCTCAGTGTAGTTTTGATTTGTATTTCCCTGATGAGGAGCGATGCTGAGCATCGTTGCATGTGTCTGTTGGCCATCTGGATGTCCTCTTTGGAGAAGTGTCTGTTCATATCTTCTGCCCATTTCTTTACTGGATTGTTTGTTTTTCGGGTGTGGACTTTGGTGAGTTCCTCATAGATTCTGGATATCAACCCTTTATCTGATATGTCGTTTGCAACTATCCTTTCCCATTCCGTTGGTTGCCTATTAGTTTTGTGGATTGTTTCCTTTACTGTGCAGAAGCTTTTAATTTTGATGAGGTCCCAATCATTTATTTTTGCTCTTGATTCCTTTGCTTTGGGGGATGTGTCAAGTAAGAGGTTGCTGCGGTGGAGGTCAAGGAGGTTGTTTCCTGCTTTCTCCTCTAGGGTTTTGATGGTCTCCTGTCTCACATTCAGGTCCTTTATCCATTTTGAGTTTATTTTTGTGTGTGGTGTGAGAAATTGATCTAGTTTCATTCTTCTGCATGTTGCTGTCCAGTTCTCCCAACACCATCTGTTAAAAAGGCTGTCTTTTTTCCATTGGATATTCTTTCCTGCTTTGTCAAATATCAGTTGGCTGTATACTTTGGGGTCCACTTCTGAGTTCTCAATTCTGTTCCATTGGTCTATGTGTCTGTTTTTGTGCCAATACCATACTGTCTTGATGATGACAGCTTTGTAGTAGAGGCTAAAGTCTGGGATGGTGATCCCTCCCGTTTTGGTTTTATTTTTCAGGATTACTTTGGCTATTCGGGGTCTTTTGTGGTTCCATACAAATTTTAGGATAGTTTGCTCTAACTTTGAGAAGTATGCTGGGCAATTTTGATTGGAATTGCGTTGAATGTGTAGATAGCTTTGGGTAGTAATGACATCTTAACTATATTTATTCTTCTGATCCATGAACATGGGATGTTTTTCCATTTCTTTGTGTCTTCTTCAATTTCCTTCATAAGTTTTCTATAGTTTTCATCATACAGATCTTCTGTATCCTTGGTTAAGTTTATTCCGAGGTATTTTATGGTTTTTTGTGCAATTGTGAATGGGATCAGTTTCTTGATTTCTCTTTCTGTTGCTTCATTGTTGGTGTATCAAAATGCAACCGATTTCTACAATGATTTTATACCCTGCAACTTTGCTGAATTCTTGGATCAGTAGGCTTCTGGTGGACTCTGTTGGGTTTTCTATGTAGAGTATCAAGTCGTCTGCAAAAAGTGATAGTTTGACTTCCTCTTTGCCAATTCTGATGCCTTTGATATCCTTTTGTTGTCTGATGGCTGAGGCTAGGACTTCCAGCACTATGTTAAACACCAGTGGTGAGAGTGGACATCCCCGTCGTGTTCCTGATCTCAGGGGGAAAGCTCTGAGTTTTTCCCCGCTGAGGATGATGTTAGCTGAGGGCTTCTCATAGATGGCTTTTATGATGTTTAAGTAAGTTCCTTCTATCCCAACTTTCTCTAGAGTCTTTATTATGAAAGTATGCTGTATTTTGTCAAATGCTTTTTCTGCATTTATCGCCAGGATCATGTGGTTTTTATCTTTTCTTTTGTTGATGTGATGTATCACGTTGGTTGATTTGCGAATGTCGAACCAGCCCTGTCACCCAGGAATGAATCCCACTTGATCTTGGTGGATAATTCTTTTTATGTGCTGTTGAATTCGATTTGCAAGTATCTTGTTGAGAATTTTTGCATCTGTATTCATCAAGGATATTGGCCTGTAGTTCTCTTTTTTTGCTGGGTCTCTGTCTGGCTTGGGAATCAGAGTGATGCTGGCTTCATAAAATGAGTCCGGGAGTTTTCCTTCACTTTCTATTTTTTGGAGTAGCTTGAGAAGAATGGGTATTAATTCTGTTTTAAACGTCTGGTAGAATTCCCCGGGGAAGCCATCTGGTCCTGGGCTCTTATTTGTTGGGAGATTTTTGATCACTGATTTGATTTCCTCACTAGTTATGGGTCTGTTCAGATTTCCTATCTCTTCCCATGTGAATTTTGGTAGTGGGTGTGCGTTTAGGAATTTGTCCATTTCTTCTAAGTTGTCCAATTTGTTGGCATATAATTTTTCATAGTATTCCCTGATAATTGCCTGTATTTCTGAGCGGTTGGTTGTAATAATTCCATTTTCATTCATGATTTTGTCTATTTGGATGCTCTCTCTTTTCTCTTTGAGAAGCCTGGCTAGAGGTTTATCAATTTTGTTTACTTTTTCAAAAAACCAACTCTTGGTTTCATGGACCTATTCAATTATTTCTTTGGTCTCTATGTTGTTTATTTCTGCTCTGATTTTTACTATTTCTCTTCTACTGGGTTTAAGGCATTCTTGTTGCTCTGCTTCTAGTTCCTTTAGGCGAGCTGTTAGATTTTGCACTTGCACTTTTTCTAGGTTCTTGAAATAGGCCTGGAGTACAATGTACTTTCCTCTTAGAACTGCCTTTGCCGCATCCCATAGATTTTGGATTGCTGTGTTTTCATTTTCATTTGTTTCCATATATATATATATTTTTACAAATACTTTATTGTCAAATTAGTTTCCACATAACACCCAGTGCTCATCCTCACAAGTGCCCTCCTCCATGCCGACCCCTCCTTCCCCCCACATCCACCAGTCCTCAGTTTTTGTCAGCATTCAAGAGTCTCTCATGGTTTGCCTCTCTCCCTTTCCCCACCATTTCCGCCCTTCTTCTCCCCCTTGGTCCTCTGTTAAGCTCCTCCTAATCCTCCTATACGTGCACACATATGATATTTGTCCTTCTCTGCCTGACTTACTTCGCTCAGCATAACGCCCTCAAGGTCCATCCATGTTGCTACACATGGCCAGATTTCATTGTTTCTCATTGCCATGTAGTATTCCATGGTATACATAAACCACATCTTCTTGATCCATTCATCTGTTGATGGACACTTAGGCTCTTTCCAGGTTTTAGCTATTGTGGAGAGTGCTGCTATGAACATTGGGGTACATGTGCTCCTATGCCTCAGCATTTCTGTATCCCTTGGGTAAATTCCTAGCAGTGCTATTGCTGGGTCATAGGGGAGTTCTATTGTTAGTTTCCTGAGGAACCTCCACACTGTTTTCCAGAGGGGCTGTACCAGTTTACATTCCCACCAACAGTGTAGGAGGGTGCCCGTTTCTCCACATCCTCTCCAGCATCTAGAGTTCTCTGATTGGCTCATTTTAGCCACTCTGACTGGCGTGAGGTGATATCTCAGTGTGGTTTTGATTTGTATTTCCCTGATGAGGAGCGATGCTGAGCATCGTTTCATGTGTCTGTTGGCCATCTGGATGTCCTCTTTGGAGAAGTGTCTGTTCATATCTTCTGCCCATTTCTTCACTGGGTTGTTTGCTTTTCGGGCGTGAGTTTGGTGAGTTCCTTGTAGATTCTGGATATTAACCCTTTATCTGATATGTCATTTGCAACTATCTTTTCCCATTCCGTTGGTTGCCTATTAATTTTCTGGGTTGTTTCCTTGGCTGTGCAGAAGCTTTTAATCTTGATGAGGTCCCAACAGTTTATTTTGGCTCTTGATTCCCTTGCTTTTGGGGATGTGTCAAGTAAGAAGTTGCTGCGGTGGAGGTCAAGGAGGTTGTTTCCTGCTTTCTCTTCTAGGGTTTTGATGGTTTCCTGTCTCACGTTCAGGCCCTTTATCCATTTTGAGTTTATTTTTGTGCATGGTGTGAGAAAATGATCTAGTTTCATTCTTCTGCATGTTGCTGTCCAGTTCTCCCAACACCATCTGTTAAAAAGGCTGTCTTTTTCCATCGGATATTCTTTCCTGCTTTGTCAAAGATGAGTTGGCTGTATACTTTTGGGTCCACTTCTGAGTTCTCAATTCTGTTCCATTGGTCTATGTGTCTGTTTTTGTGCCAATACCATACTGTCTTGATGATGACAGCTTTGTAGTAGAGGCTAAAGTCTGGGATGGTGATCCCTCCCGTTTTGGTTTTATTTTTCAGTATTACTTTGGCTATTCAGAGTCTTTTGTGGTTCCATACAAATTTTTGGATAGTTTGTTCTAGTTTTGAGAAGTATGCTGGTGCAATTTTGATTGGAATTGCATTGAATGTGTAGAGTGCCTTAGGTAGTAATGACATCTTAACTATATTTATTCTTCCTATCCATGAGCATGGAATGTTTTTCCACTTCTTTGTGTCTTCTTCAATTTCCTTCATAAGTTTTCTATAGTTTTCATCATACAGATCTCTTGTATCCTTGGTTAGGTTTATTCCGAGGTATTTTATGGTTTTTTGTGCAATTGTGAATGGGATCAGTTTCTTGATTTCTCTTTCTGTTGCTTCATTGTTGGTGTATAAAAATGCAACCGATTTCTGTACGTTGATTTTGTACCCTGCAACTTGGCTGAATTCTTGGATCAGTTCTAGTAGGCTTTTGGTGGAGTCTGTCGGGTTTTCGATGTAGAGTATCATGTCATCTGCGAAGAGTGAAAGTTTGACTTCCTCTTTGCCAATTCTGATGCCTTTGATTTCCTTTTGGTGTCTGATGGCTGATGCTAGGACTTCCAGCACTATGTTAAACAGCAGTGGTGAGAGTGGGCATCCCTGTCGTGTTCCTGATCTCAGGGGAAAGCTCTGAGTTTTTCCCCGTTGAGGATGATGTTAGCTGAAGGCTTCTCATAGATGGCTTTGATGATGTTTAAGTAGGTTCCTTCTATCCCAACTTTCTCGAGTCTTTATTAAGAAGGGATGCTGTATTTTGTCAAATGCTTTTTCTGCATCTATTGACAGGATCATATGGTTTTTATCTTTTCTTTTATTGATATGATGGATCACATTGATTGATTTGCGAATGTTGAACCACCCTGGAACCCAGGAATGAATCCCACTTGATCTTGGTGGATGATTCTTTTGATATGCTGCTGGATTCGATTTGCAATGATCTTGTTGAGAATTTTTGCATCCGTATTCATCAAGGATATTGGCCTGTAGTTCTCTTTTTTTGCTGGATCTCTGTCTGGCTTGGGAATCAGTGTGATGCTGGCTTCATCAAATGAGTCCGGGAGTTTTCCTTCGCTTTCTATTTTTGGAATAACTTGAGAAGAATTGGGATTAATTCTGTTTTAAATGTCTGGTAGAATTCCCCAGGGAAGCCATCAGGTCCAGGGCTCTTATTTGTTGGGAGATTTTTGATCACTGATTCAATTTCTTCACTCGTTATGGGTCTGTTCAGGTTTTCTATTTCTTCCCGTGTGAATTTTGGTAGTGAGTGTGTGTTTAGGAATTTATCCATTTCTTCTAAGTTGTCCAATTTGTTGGCATATAATTTTTCATAGTATTCCCTGATAATTGCTTGTATTTCTGAGGGGTTGGTTGTAATAAGTCCATTTTCATTCATAATTTTGTCTATTTGGGTGCTCTCTCTTTTCTTTTGGATAAGTCTGGCTAGAGGTTTGTCAATTTTGTTTACCTTTTCAAAAAACCAACTCTTGGTTTCATTGATCTGTTCAATTGTTTCTTTGGTCTCTATGTTGTTTATTTCTGCTCTAATTTTTACTATTTCTCTTCTTCTACTGGGTTTGGGGCGTTCTTGTTCCTTTAGGTGAGCTGTTAGATTTTGGACTTGCGCTTTTTCTAATCTCTTGAAATAGGCCTGGAGAGCAATGTACTTTCCTCTTAGGACTGCCTTTGCCGCATCCCATAGATTTTGAATTGTTGTGTTTTCATTTTCATTTGTTTCCATATATTTTTTAATTTCATCTCTAATTGCCTGATTTGCCCATTCATTCTTTAGAAGGGTGTTCTTTAACCTCCATGTTTTTGGAAGTTTTCCAGACTTCTTCCTGTAATTGATTTCAAGTTTCAAAGCATTGTGATCTGACAGTGTGCATGGTATGATCTCTATTCTTTTATATTTATTGAGGGCTGCTTTATGTCCCAGTATGTGATCTATCTTGGAGAATGTGCCATGCGCACTTGAGAAGAAAGTAAATTCCCTGGCCTCAGGATGTAAAGTTCTAAATATATCCGTCAGGTCCATCTGGTCCACTGTATCTTTCAAGTCCATTATTTCTTTAGTGATTTTCTGTCTGGTTGACCTATCCATTGCTGTAAGTGGAGTATTAAAGTCCCCTGCTATTAGCACATTCTTATCTATAAGCTTGTTTCTGTTTGTGATTAATTGTTTTAGATATTTAGGTGCTCCCATATTCGGTGCATAGACATTTATGATTGTTTGTTCTTCCTATGGATGGACCCTGTAATTATTATGTAGTGCCCTTCTTCATCTCTTGTTATTGTCTTTAATTTAAGTCCAGTTTGTCTGATATAAGTATTGCTACTCCGGCTTTCTTTTGATTTCCTGTAGCATGATATATATTTCTCCATCCCCTTACTTTTAATCTGAAGGTATCTTCCCGTCTAAAATGAGTTTCTTGTAGACAGCATATAGATGGATTTTGTTTTTAATCCATTCTGCTACCCTATGTCTTTTGATTGGAGCATTCAGCCCATTTACATTCAGTGTTATTATTGAAATATGTGGGTTTAGAGACTTTGTATCTTTTGTAGGGTTCATGTTTGTGGTGGTGTCTCTGGAATCTTTGTTCCTTGCAACCTTTCCTTCATAGCATGCCCCTCAGGATTTCTTGTAGGGCTGGCTTCGTGGTGACAAATTCTTTCAATTTCTGTTTGTTTGGAAAGGTTTTTATCTCTCCTTCTATTTTGAATGACAGGCTTGCTGGATAGAGGATTCTTGGCTGCATATTTTTACTGTTCACCACATTGAAGATCTCCTGCCATTCCTTTCTGGCCTGCCAAGTTTCAGTAGATAGGTCTGTCACCACTCTGATAGGTTTCCCTTTGTATGTGAGGGCCCTTTTCTCCCTAGCTGCTTTCAAAATTCTCTCTTTGTCCTTGTGTTTTGCCATTTTTACGATGATATGTCATGCAGAAGATCGATTCAAGTTACGTCTGAGGAGAGTCCTCTGAGCCTTTTGTATTTCCACATTTACTTCCTTCCCCAGGTCGGGGAAGTTCTCTGCTATAATTTGTTCCAGGACTCCTTCGGCACCTTTCCCTCTCTCTTTGTCTTCTGGGATTCCTATGATACGGATATTGTTGCGTTTGACTGTGTTGCTGAGCTCTCGAATTCTTCTTTCCTGTTCCTGGATCACTTTGTCTCTTTTTTTGTCAGCTTCTTGTTTTTCTATAATGGTGTCTTCTAAATCACTTATTCTCCTTTCTGCCTCTTCAAGCCGTGTATCGGAGGCCTCTAATTTATTATGTATCTCATTGATCGCATTTTTTAATTCTTCATGCCTATTTTTATTTTCCATTCTGTCTGTAGCCCTAGTTTCTTTGATGTCCCCTATGTTTTTTCAAGCCCTGCTATTAATTTTACCATTATTATTCTAAAATCTTGTTCACTTATGCTGCTGATATCTGTTTTGAGCAGTTCATTAGCTGTCATTTCTTCTTGGAGTTTCTTTGGAGGAGAGCTCTTTCGTTTCGTCATTTTAGTTAGCTTTCCGGCTCTTGTTGGTTTTTAAAGACCTGTTATGCTCTCTGTTTCTATGAGCGCTGCTATATCCAAGAAGACTCTTTGACTTTCCAGGGCCTATCCTTTCAGAGATTGTTTTCTGAATGGTATCCCTCGGTCACTCTTGATGGGACCTTAGTTATTTTATTTTCCTATTCGTAGTGATATTTGGGACTCTTCACCTTGTGTACTCTAGCTTGTTTCTTGAGGTAGCCCTGGAAAAGAAAACAGACAGACAAACACACAGGGAGCAGGAGCACACAAACGCACAGTCTGATTCAACTAACATGCAAAGCAAGAGGGAAAACGAAAAAGTTAATAGAAAAGACGGAAGAAGGAGGGCGAATAGGGAGCATAAAATACATAAAAGGGTCAAAAAGGGGAAAAGAAAAGGAAAAAAGAAGAAAACCGATGGACAAAGAACAGTTTAAAGCATATGCCTGGATTTCCCAGCTACAGTTAAATAGCCGTGTGTATGCAGTGCTGGTTGAAGAGCATAGAGAGAAAGAGAGAAGGCAGGGTGAGACAAGGCAGATTTGGAAATAGAATGAACAGGCAGAAGGGATAAGAAACTTTTTTCAAAGAGGTAAAGGGTAGAATGTGGTTGGATAGGTGAGAGAAGGATGCTGGAATTATCCAGAGAAACTATATAGTCTAAGTACTCCTGAGAGAAATAGCTGAAAAAGTCGGTAGGTGTAGAATTTACATTTACAGAATGGACTTGTGATTGTTTAAGCAAGCTGGCGACCAGAGTTAATCAGGTCAGTGTTTTGGGGAAAAAAGCGAGAAAAGAGAAAGAAGAAGAAAAAAAGAGAAAAGAAAGAGGGAAAAAAAAGAAGAAAAAAAAAGGGGGGGAAAAAAGGGAGGAGGGCACCTCTCAGGCAGAGATGGGCGTGGCGTGATCCGATGCCTCAGGCGGGGGTTCTGCCTTGGCGATTGTGGGGAGGAGAGTGACGGTGCTCCAGTCCCTTCTTGAACCCCGCGCTGCAGCTCACTTGTTTTTTTTTTTTTTTGGCGTGTCAACTCCCCGTTCTGGGGACGCAGCCGAAGTTGGTTGCACTCTTCCACCCAGGCCAGTTCCAATCTCCAAATCCCAGCCCGCGCCCCGCTGAAGTTGCCTTAGACACAGCTTCCCAGACAACCCCCTCGGGCTATTCCAGGCTCCCTGCTGAGCTCTGGGGCCGGAGTCAGGATCGCTGCTTTCTTCTCTGGTCGGCTCTGGTGCGCATGCGCGGGGGCTTGCCTGCCGCGTCTGCATAGCCTGAGCCCGCTGGAGTGAGGAAAACTGGGTCTCTCTATGGCTCGTCACCCGAAACACGAACTCACAGGCAAATTTCCCAGTTTTTAGCTCTTTGCCTTCCCTCTCGAGTTCCAGCCAGCCAGGAGCGCGGACGCCCGGTGTCTGCGAGTCTCTTTCAGGGGTCCCAGCCGCCCCGGAGCTACAATGGCGGCAGGCGCTCCGCCGCCGCTTTAAAACCCAACCTCCAGGAGTGGCACAAAGAAGCAGTTTGTGTGCTCAGCCTCCCCCAGGACCAGTTGTTGCGAGGGGACCTGGTGTGCAGGTATTTGGCAAGTACGGTCTTTCTATGCACCGAGCGGAGATTTTTCTGTCTCGGACTCTCCTTTTCCCCTCTCACTCCCCGTAGAGGTTAGAGGGGGATTGCCTCTCACCCTGGAGGCTCCGATCCCGGCCCGATTTTACCTTCCCTGGTTCGCACTCATGTTAGAAGGCTTTCTCAGTGGATTCTGCGTTCTTTTTCTCCGAGTCTCTCAGGTTTTGTATGGTTTCCAATGGCTTCAGATCTTTTCTGTGTGATGTATGGGCGTGAGTGCAAGTACGGAGCTCCTTACTTCTCCGCCATCTTGCCACAAAGCTCTGTTTCCATATATTTTTTAATTTCATCACTAATTGCCTGATTGGCCGATTCATTTTTTAGTAGGGTGGTCTTTAACCTCCATGTTTTGGGGGGTTTTCCAGGCTTCTTCCTGTGATTGATTTCAAGTTTCAAAGCATTATGATCTCAGAGTATGCATGGTATGATCTCGATTCTTTTATATTTATTGAGGGCTGCTTTATGTCCCAGTTGTGATCTATCTTGGAGAATGTGCCATGCACACTTGAGAAGAAAGTAAATTCCTTGGCCTCAGGATATAGAGCTCTAAATATATCTGTCAGATCCATCTGGTCCAAAGTGTCTTTCAAGTCCATTATTTCTTTAGTGATTTTCTGTCTGGTTGTCCTATCCATTGCTGTAAGTGGTGTATTGAAGTACCCTGCTATTAGCACATTCTTTTCTATGAGCCTGTTTCTCTTTGTGATTGTTTTAGTATTTAGGTGCTCCCATGTTTGGTGCATAGACATTTATGATTGTTAGTTCTTCCTATGGATAGACCCTGTAACTATTATGTAATGCCCCTCTTCATCTCTTGTTATTGTCTTTAATTTAAAGTCCAGTTTGTTTGATATAAGTATAGCTACTCCGGCTTTTTTTGATTTCCAGTAGCATGATAGATATTTCTCCATCCCCTTACTTTTAATCTGAAGGTAACTTCCAGTCTAAAATGAGTTTCTTTTAGACATTATAAGATGGATTTTGTTTTTTTATCCATTCTGCTACCCTATGTCTCTTGATTGGAGCATTTAGCCCATTTACATTCAGTGTTATTTTTGAAATATGTGGGTTTATAGTCTTTGTATCTTTTGTAGGGTTCATGCTTGTGGTGGTGTCTCTGGTATCTTTGTTTCTTGCAACCTGTCCTTCAGAGCGTCCCCCTCAGGATTTCTTGTAGGGCTGGCTTGTTGGTGACAAATTCTTTCAATTTCTGTTTATTTGGAAAGACTTTTAGCTCTCCTTCTATTTTGAATGACAGACTTGCTGGGTAGAGGATTCTTGGCTGCATTTTTTTTCTGTTCATCATATGGAAGATCTCTTGCCAATCCTTTGTGGCCTGCCACGTTTCAGTAGATAGGTCTGTCACCACTCTGATTGGTTTGTCTTTGTATGTTCGGGCCCTTTTTTCCCTAGCTGCTTTAAAAATTTTCTCTTTGTCCTTGTATTTTTCCATTTTTACTCTGATATGCCTTGCAGAAGGTCGATTCAGATTACGTCTGAGGAGGGGTCCTCTGAGCCTCTTGTATTTCAACGTTTACTTCTTTTCCCAGGTCTGGGAAATTCTCTGCCATAATTTGTTCCAGGACTCCTTCAGCACTTTTCCCCCTCTCTTTCTCTTCTGGGATTCCTATCATAAAGATATTGTTGCATTTGACCATGTCGCTGAGCTCTTGAACTCTTCTTTCCTATTCCTGGATCAGTTTGTCTCTTTTTTTGTCAGCTTCTTGTTTTTCTATAACGGTGTCTTCTAAATGACTTATTCTCCTTTCTGCTTCTTCAATCTGTGCATTGGAGGCCTCTAATTTATTATGTATCTCATTTATTGTATTTTCTTCATGTCTATTTTTATTTTTCATTCTGTCTGTAGTGAGTTTCTTTGATGTCCCCTATGTTTTTTTCAAGCCTAGCTACTAATTTTACCGTTATTATTCTAAAATCTTGTTCAGTTATGCTGCTGATATCTGTTTTGAGCAGTTCATTAGCTGTCATTTCTTCGTGGAGTTTCTTTGGAGGAGAGCTCTTTCGTTTTGTCATTTTAGTTAGCTTTCCGTCTCTTGTTGGTTTTTTTTTTTAATTTTTTTAATGTTTTATTTATTTCAAGGAGAGAGAGAGAGACAGAGTGAGCAGGGGAGGGTCAGAGAGAGGGAGTCACAGACTAAAACAGGCTCCAGGCTCTGAGCTGGCAGTCAGCACAGAGCCCGACGCGGGGCTCGAACCCACGAACTGCGAGATCATGACCTAAGTGAAAGTCGGACGCTTAACCAACTAAGCCACCCAGGCGCCCCTCTTGTTGGTTTTAAAGACCTGTTATGCTCTCTGTATCTAATAGCGCTGCTCTATCCAAGACTCTTTGTCTATCCAGGGCCTATCCTTTCAGAGAGTGTTTTTTGAATGGTATCTCTTGGTCTTCCTTGTTGGGACCTTGGTTATTTTATTTTCCTATTCGTAGTGATATTTGGGACTCTCCACCTTGTGTACTCTGGCTTGTTTCCTGGAAAAGAAAACAGGCAGACAAACACACAGGGAGCAAGAGCACACAAACCCACAGGCTAATTCAACTAACATGCTAGGCGAGAGGGAAAACGAAAAAGTTAAGAGAAAAGACGGAGGAGAGAGGGAGAATAATAGGGAGTATAAAATATATATAAGGTTCAAAAAGGAGAAAAGAAACGGAAGAAAGAAGAAAACCGATGGACAAAGAATGGTTTAAAGCATATAACCGGGTTTTCCAGCTATAGTTAAATAGCCGTGTGTGTGCAGTGCTGGTTGAAGAGCATAGAGAAAGAGAGAAGACAGGGCGGGATGAGGCAAAACTGGAAATAGAATGAACAGGCAGAAGGGATATGAAGCTTTTTTCAAAGCGGTAAAGGGTAGAATATGGTTGGATAGGTGAGAGAAGGCTGCTGGTACTATCCAGAGAAACTATATAGTCTAATTACTTCTGAGAGAAAGAGATGTAAGGTCATGAGGTGTAGAATTTACCTCTATAGAATGGACTAAATTTGATTGTTTAAGCACGCTGGTGACCAGAGGTAATCAGGTCAGTGTTCTGCGGGAGGGGACAAAAACAAAAAAAAGGGGAAAAGGGAGGAGGGCAGCTCTCAAGCAGGGATGGACGTGGTGTGATCCAATGAGTCAGGCGGGAGTTCTGCCTGGAGGTTGTAGGGAGGAGAGTGGTGTGGCTCCACCTCGTTTTTATAGGCGTGTAAGCTTCCTGAGCCAGGGCCTCAGCCAAAGTTTGTTGAACTTTTCAACTCAGGCCAGTCACAGCCTCCAAATCTTAGGCCAAGCACCCCGCTGGAATTGCCTCAGGCGATCCCCTGGCTACCGCCTCAGGGAAATTCCAATCTTCCAGGCTACTCTGGGGGTGGAGCCAGAAGCTGCTGCTCCCTTCTCCTCAGGGTTGGGCTGAAGGGCCTGGGCGGGGCGGGGGGCTTTGTCTGCCGGCGCGCTGGAGTGAGGAAATCAAGTTCCCTTTGTGTCTCCTCACCCAAAACACGAACTCGAGGTCACATCTGCCAGTTTTTAGTCCTCTGCCTTCCCTCTAGAGTTCCAGTCAGCTAGGAGCGCGGACACCTGGTGTCTGTGCGGGCTCCTCAGGGGTCCAAGCCTGCCTCGAGGGCAATGGCTGCAGGTGCGCAACCTCTCCCCGCCGGCCAGAAGCCCGCACAAAGAAGCATACCGCGAGCGCAGCCCCTCCTGGATGACTTGGAGCGCGGAAGGGCCTGACGCGCAGGTATTTTGTGCGCAAAGATTTTCTACACCCCGAGCGGAGGTTTTTCCCCCAAGCGGAGGTTTTTCTGTTTCGGACTCTCTTTTTCCCCTCTCACTCCCCACAGAGGGGGGTGGCCCATCTCTCCAGTCTCCAATTCAGGCCCAATTTTTACTTCCCCAGTTCGCACTCACGTTAGAAGGCTTTCTCAGTGGAATCTGTGTCCTTTCTCTCTCAATCTCTTGGGTTTGGTACAGTTTCCTATGGCTTCAATCTTTTCCGTGTGATGCCTGAGCGCGAGTGCAGGTACAGAGCTCCCTACTTCTCCGCCATCTTGCCCCTCCTCTGGAACTAGGTTTCAAATGCAGTTGATTTTTAGCTGGAGCTGTTGATAAAAATGCTAATTCTCAGCCCCTCGACACTCAGGATAAACTTTTTTATGTTTTATTTTTTAAATGTTCATTTATTTTTGAAAGAAGGTGAGAAAAAGTGTGAGCAAGGGAGGGACAGAGAGGGGGACAGAGGATCTGAAGCAGGCTCTGTGCTGACAGCAGAGAGCCCGATGTGGGGCTTGAACTAACGAACTGCAAGATCATGACCTGAGCTGAAGACAGATTCTTAACTGAGCCACCCAGGCATGCCTAAATTTTTTAAAAATACATTTTTTTCATCATAACATGTTTACCTCTAGGTTTTTAGTTTGTCAGCAGTGGGAACAACAACAAACTAATAATAAAAGAGAGGAATATGCAAGGGGGAGATCTACAGCCTTTTAAAAATCCAATTCTTCACACTTGTCCCAGAAGGCTGTAAGGACTATCTAAAAGTGCCATTTCCCAGGAGGGCTTGTGGGTACCTAAGAAACCAGAGCACTGGGGAATAACAATGATTCCTGGGAGAAGCTGATGAAATTGACATTTTATTTTTTTCAAACAGATCAGAATGAAGGATTTCATTGCAGGGAAGAATGCAGGATTCTTGGCCACTCTGATAGGTGCTGGATGCCCCGGAACCCTATGCCCACCCGCTCCAAGTCCCCTGAGCATGTGAGGAATGTCATCACTCTGTCCATTGAAGCTACTGCTGCTGATGTTGAGGCTTATGACGACTGCGGCCCCACCAAGCGGACTTTTGCAACCTTTGGAAAAGATGTCAGTGACCACCCGGCTGAGGAGAGGCCCACTCTGAAAGGCAGGAGAACTGTTGATGTGGCCATCTGCAGCCCCAAGGTTAACGGTGCTATTCGGGAGGCGGGTAATGGCTGTGAGGCTGTTAGCCCTGTCACCTCCCCCCTGCACCTCAAGAGCCCTATGCCCACCAAGCCCTCCATGTCTTACACCATTGCCCTGGCGCCGCCCGCCCATGATCTGGAGCAGTATGTCAACAATGGCCCTTCTCGTCCCTCTGAAGCTGAGCCCCGTGGAGCTGACAACGAAAAAGTCATGCATGAGGTCAACCCCACTCTGAAGGAGGGTCGTGACAAAGAATCTCCTGGTATGAAGCGTATGAAGGATATTGTTCTCTAAAGCAGTCTAGGGGAAAAAGAGAGAGACTCTGTACTGGTTATTGAAGAAGTAGGAGCTGATTGTTTTAATTGCTCACCAATGGTTGGTTCTTGAGTGGCTGTTATTTCAGAGCTTTCCCTAAATGTATTGTTTATAAGTGACTATCATTCTGTGACAATCCCTCTTGTTTCAATAGGCAGCAGGGGTGTTCAGTTGTTGGAGCAAATTAGCTTTGGCTTGAGTTGTTCATGGGGCCTTGATGTTGGGGAAACAGAGACAAATTCAGTTGTGAAAAGTATTATGTATTAAGTGTTTGAATTTATATATTTTTCTATGTCAAAATTATAATATAAATTACCATTGTTTGTGGAAGATTACATTTAAAAAAGAAAAAAAAAGAAAGCTCTGGACACCTTTAATATGCTCGCCACTGTTTTGTAGTGTAGACAAGTTAATGGTCATTTATTGTGTACTATTCCTTGATTCAGTGATGTGAAATTGAGCCCCAAAAGGTTGTTTCTGAAGCTTGAGTACTTTTCAATGCCACTACTTTGCTGTGGACACCCCTGCTTTAAGAACCCTTTTGCTAGCTGTGCTGTTATTGTATTTGATATTGCAAATTGCTATGTGTGTGGTGATGGCAAAAGGCTTTTAGAAGTTGGTGTTTTTTTTTCTTAAAAAATAAAACTATAGACAAAAACAAAGTGCAAAAAACTGAGATGGCAACTGAAAGAGCAACACCACACATATAGACTGAATACTTGGAGGATACTCAGTCATGGAGATACTCATGCAGTGATTGCTCACTACCTTGCAGAGTATTTTTCCTGCCTTTCAGTCTTCTGCCCAGATCAGTGATAAATCATCACAGAAAGTCATTTTTGGATATTCTGCCATCTAATTTGCAGTTGTCAGAAATACTGTGCTGAAAGTCTTATGAGATCAATTTTTTTAATTTTCAGGCCCTGAATGGGAAAGAAGCTCCGGAAGTTATCAGTTCCCAGGCTTAGAAATTCCCTGTCTCCAATCATCTAAAACTGAAAAATACTGAATCTATTTTGAGATCTAAATTAGCATCTTTTCACTCACACACTTCCTGATTCAGTGTTTCCAATCATGATTAGAATTAGACTGCAAAGCATGTTGGGGGCTGGAAATGAGAACTCCATGTTGCTCTGTATTTTAGGATTATAAATAGGAATAGAGTAAGCAGTACAATGTGTACATTTAGGAAAAGACAGGTAGGTAACCAGTAACAGCATCACTTACTGTGCCTTCTAAATGGAGACACTTGGACACTTGAACTCATCTTTTTATGACTAATATATTTTTTAAATTAAAAGTGTGAACAGGAAACTACTAAAATAAAACTTCTTTAGATTTAGCTAACTCTTTGCTGTAGGCTAGGAATACACCTTTTATTATTAACAAGTTTGTTATGCACATTCTTTTTGTTTTATTTAACATTTCTCTAACTCCTCCATTTATTGTCTATTAATATTTACTAGACAACATAGTATTCTTGCAGCCTAAGTGTTCATTATTTAAAGCTAAATAAATATGTCACCTTTGCTCTGCCGTGGTCTTTAAAAAGTTGTTTCTAGAGAAACAAGTTTTGTGGTTCTGTTCTCATTTTTTCGTTTTTTGAAATTCAAGAGTACCCAGAAAAAAGGCTTAGAGGTTAGAGCACTAAACTCCAAAAAAGGATTTATTTTCTGAAGTTTAGGTAGATAAGTGAACTCTTTTAAATGTTTTAGTTATTTTTGTCTAAGTCTGGCTTTATACATTACTAGGAATATTTTCTTTTATGGGGGGGAGGGTTTTGAGGGAGGTGGTAGGTAAGGCAGTAGGGATGGGGCTAAGTAGGGGAGAATATTTCTGAAAAAGAACCTATAGTGAAGCTACAAATTAATCCTTATTTCTTATTCACTGCTGAATACTACCTCATGCAAAATATTGGTGTGGCTGCAAATTTCCCTCTGAAACTGATACAATTAGAGGTCAATTACCATAACATCTTCATTTAGGCTCATTTCATTATCTCTCATACACTTTTTTTTCTCTTTGATTCATTTCATTTTAGCGGATTTTGAATTAGGTATTTGTGTTTTCAAGTGACTATTGGATTAACACATTAAAAGTTATTTTTTCCCTTTAAGTTATGAATTTAGACTGTTCTTCATCTGATCCATTCTGACATTATGTTGTTAGCTACCATGTCAAGGTCACTTTCAGGTCAGATTTGAAAGTTTTTGTACAGGTGTATTTCCTACCATGTTCAGTGGGAATGGGGAAGCTGAAAACATTGTGGTAGGTGGGAATATTAAACGTAGGATGGCTCTTGAGCCAGAGAGGCCACTGGCTGTCATGCCTCTTATCAGACAAGTTTAAAATAGAGTAGCAGTGGCATTGGTTTTGCTTTTATTTCCCTCCATTTTTTTTTTCAGAATTCAGTTTTGAGCTATAGACCAACACTTTTTCCTCCTTAAAATACTACTTTTTTTTCCTCAGTGGGCAGTCAGAGATTTTCTGGCTCCCAAACGCTTTGTTGAGAATATTCAGAGAATTCCCCTAAGAAAGTCTTTTTTTCTTTACAATTGTGTGAAGTGTACATACTCCCAGAAGCACAAGTGCATCCTAGGAGGGCTTTGTAAGCTGGTTTTATAGACAGACTATGCCTGCAAGTAAGAATTTTGTGCAAGGATCCTAGATTTCCCTTTGGCTCATATTTTCCCCCTCTTCTTTTCAACATGTCTGATGAAAAGCCATATAAGGCCAGAAGGCCAAATATTCTTCCTTTTCCCTCTCGAAACATGTTACACTTTTAAATGTGAGGGAACAGTTTCAGTTCCTAAATCTTAGGGAGTTCTATTCCATCTATTCTGAAGTCCCCTTTGGGAAGGAGTTGGTGTGGCATGACTTGCTTTTCTAACAACTGTGTTGGGGGCATCCCTTGGCAGGTAAACTTCTTGATGCAGTATAAAGGCTTTAGTTTGATTGCTTTTCCCCAAATATGGGAATATTCTATAAACATGTAATTGGAAGAAAAAGAGAGCATTCTATTTGGAATGTCTTTTTTCTTTTCTCTATACTGACTAATCTTTGAACCTGTTCCCAATGAAACTTACCATCCCTTTGATCCTCTTAAAGCCAGTAGAGTAAATTATGGCCCACCTTATTGCCCACATAGATAATGGGTCAAGGGATCCTGTAATTCCTGAAGGTCAGTTGTTCTCAAAGTGTAGTCCTTGAACCAGCAGAAACAACATCACTTGAGAACTTGTCAGAAATGGTCATTCTCTGTTCTCATCCAGACCAGCTGAAGCAGAAGCTCTGGCAGTGAGGCCTAGCAATTCATATGGATCAGATGCCCACTAAAGGTTGAGGGCTTGTTAAAGCACAGGTTGATGGGCTCCACACTTAGAGTTTCAGTAGGTCTGGAATGGGTCGTTAGTCTTTGCCTACTTAAAAATTCCAAGGTGGATGGTGATGCTGCTGCTCCACGGACCACACCTTAAGCATCACTGATCCAGAGTAAACTTGCCTAATGGAGCTAATTACACCTAAGGTGCTCATTTAAACTAATTTATTGACATGGTGATCCACTGATCATGAATCAAAAATGTTAAAGGGAATACAGCTTAGAACTCTGAAAATTAGCAACACCAGGAGTATCATCCTGATAATGTTCCTTCACCATACAACTGATTGTATGATGGAAATTCAGTTGAACTTTTCATATAGCTCTATCATATCATTAATAAGCAAAATAAAAGTGGTCCACGTGAGGCAGCAAGGACAAAGGGCAGTTTGAGGAGAGGCAGGGGTGTAGAGGATAACTCAATTGGGCATCCAGAGTGGGAAAAGGATTATTATTGTATATAATAGCAGTTCTGGTTGGAATTCCAATTCACTTTATGGGGATCATTTTGATGTCAAATGTTCCCCAAAGGATCCTGATAAGTCTGGTCCACTTGGCTCTTTACCCAGGGTACTTAAGACCCTAACTGACTTTGAAAACCTGGCATACATGAGGTTAAGAAGTCCATTGTATACAGTCCTAGTGTTTGCCTTCTCAGTAAAATTACATTTAAGGATGTCATTTCATGAGTCAAATTGTATTTGCTGACACTGAAGTGTATTGAGATGTTGTTCTTTAGTTTAAGTATGTAACAAAGTAATATTCAAAGGGGATGTGTGGGGGTGGGACTGGGACTGGGTGGCTTTATATTGATAATGAAATATTTCAGAGCAAAACACATTGTCCTAATGAAGTTGTTGCAGCTCTCTTTGTTTTCTTGTGAGGCTGGAATCGGCCTGTAGGCCACTTGTTGTGCAAAAGTGAATTAATTTCAAATAGAACTCATATTGCTTTTGTAAAACAAAGAAAATCAACCACCTTGTCTGAAATATATATTGTAAGGCGCTCTTGGTAAAGAACAACCCATGAAAACCTGATCTTGATAAGAAAGCACTGTAGGTCATTAGGGAAAACTGATGATGCTGATTGTACTCCAGCTGTGTTGGCAACTAAAGATGACCTTGTTACTAACTGAAAGTTGCTGTGAACCTTAGCAAACACTGGTTAAGTAGATTTTTGCTGGCACTGGCTGGCGTTCAGCTGAGGAAGGCTAGGGTACAGACTTTAATGACCAAGAGCCAGACTAGCTCAAGCTAGAAATTCAGCAACAAATACCTCCTTGTGCTATTTGGATGCTAAGGTATTAGTTGCAAAAGGCTTACGCCTTCGCTCCTCTAGTGAGGGGAATGAGCCTGATGACACTATTACTGTTTACCTGTCAAACCAGGGTGGAAATTTAGAGGGATGCAAGTACAGTATGTCTCATTAAACAGTCTCTGTTGCTGATTATATGAAGATGAAATTGTTGTATATGCTGATCTGTATGTTATGTACATTTTCACAGTGATTGAATCATTGTAAAAAGAAAAAAGAAAAAAGAATCACCATTCTATTTTATGAAGATGATAAAGCAGCTTTATTAAATTATTAGTTATGTTTTATATTGTGTTATCTGCCACATTGTTTCCTTTTATCTGGTGGTTCTCTGTTTCCCACTTAAATGTGTTTTCTCTGCTTCAAAAATTTAATGCATTTTAGTATTAAAGGCTATTATGGAAAAATTGTTGAGTGTTGGGTGAAATGTGTCTTGGAGAGCATTGGTTGGCTTGGGGTTGGGGTAGCTGTTAGGTCAAGGAGGTAACCAGCCCTTAGTGGGGTCACTGGTGTTCTGACTCAAAGGGTTCCTCTTGCTGTTTCTATCCTACACAATTCCCAGCTTTCCAACTAAGAGGGGATTGTTCCTTCAATCACGTTCTAGTCATTTCCTGAGAACCTCTCCTCCTTCCCCCACTGGTTAATACTATTTTCTGAGGAGAGAGATCCATTCATATCCATAATGGTAAAGACTTTTCTGGGTGGTACTTTAAACAAGAGCACTAAAACCAGTCTTTAAGAATAACCATTTCAGGCCAACTTCACAGTGGGACTTCTCTGAAGAATTAATTTTAAAAAAGGTGGGACATAGTAGAGGCTGTCAGCAGGGGATAAAATAATTTAAAACAAGGATGACCTGGAGCCCCTTTGATGCCTTCCAGTTTGAAAGTGAAGCAAAAGGAGAGGCTCTGACTTTGCACATAACAAGGCTACAGTAAAAGTCCTGATAGGCTTTCTTTATCCAAACTAGTATTCTCTAGGACTTAGCACTTGGGCTGTTAAGTATTCATTTTGGCTGCAACTGGTAGGGGGGAAAATCCTGGTAGAGTAAAAAAGAAGCACGGCAGAACATTTCCAAATAGTGCCTTTAGTGGCTACAGGCTAAATTGCTTCAACATGACCTATTCTCTCTGGACAATTAAAAAAATGATCTTAAAGAAACCCACTGTTTCCCTGAATCTCCAGCTTCCTGTTATCTCTACTCACTTGTATTAAATTAAGATTGCATTACATTCCTCAGAATTAGCCCTAAAGCCATAGCAATACCAGTTATTTGATGCTGCAGTTCAATGGGTGTTACATAAGAATGCGAGCACAGACATGCTGAGACACATGAGGTCACATATGCTGATGTGTGCACAGATGTTCACACAGAGTCACAGATGTTCACAAAGGTGTATTGGAAAGAGGCTGGTTTGTCATTGGCTTCGAGGCCATTAAGCCATAGGATGCCATTATCAGTGCTTTTGTGTTAACCCACACCAAAAGTGCAAAGAAAAGAAGCTTCTTCAACCATCTTCCATTGTCTTTTCTCCTTTTTGGGGAGGGCGGGGCTTACAAAGGAATAAAAACTCCTTCTTAAAATAATATCCTTCAAGGAATGATCAAGGAGAAATATATCTTCACATGATGAAGGGCATTCATACATGAAACACAAGTATATCCAAGGACATGGAGAACTGCTGTACTTCAGCCAAAAGTGGGAGAGTGACCAGATTAGAGGGATAACCTCAAAGCTATTCAAGTTTATAAAACAAAACAAAATTTATCTATGTTGAAAACATATTCACATTTTAACTGAGTTCCTTGAGAACCCAATGTCATGGTCCAAAGAAGTGATTGTAGCAGTGGGATTTTCAAGCCAGGGGGCTTTTGATCAGCCTCATAGGCATCTCACATCTCTCTTTATACCCGGTGCCTGCCTTTCAAGTTGCATTAGTCACGCATGACAGGACTATGGCTCCTTTTAGAGTCTGTGCACTCTAGCTAGTCAACAGCCCTTGAAATGAAGGTCTGGTAACCCTATATTCATCTGTCCCTCTGGGTTTCAAGCAATCTGTCAAGGTTGTATTCATGTGTGTTACAGGTCAGCACAGCTGGAGTCAATCCCAATATATGTTCACAATAGGCCCTGGTGACTTTTTAGATCCAGAATGTTGGTTGAGAATGAGGGAGGCTGAGGGCTATAAAGCAGGGTGATAGTGGTGGTGGGGAGGGGGAGGCATACTTGAAAAAGAATTTGAAACCCTAAACTATTGCAGGAGAGATATCCAGGAGTTAAAAAATTAGCTGGGGAAAGTGGCTGAATCTGTTGTGAGCATTTGACCACCAGAGGCCTAGAAATTGGTTCACATACCTGTCTCATAGCTCAGGGGTAACTGAGACGTGTTGATAGGCCCCCAATGGCTCTTTATCCGGTCCTTCTCAGTCAGCAAGGCCCTGACAGAACTAAGCATTAAAGTGAGGTCAAAGAAAAAAAATAGGAAGGGAGGAATTATTTCAATTACATGCATAAAGTCTTTGGTAATGAATTCATAAACTTCCCCAAAGGAGACTTTGATATAAAGAATATAAAAACTAACTTATTTTAAAATTCCTGTTGTTGAAGTTTTCTTTTCTGGTTTGCTTTGGTGGCCCAGTACTTTCTCGGGATGAGATGTAGCTTTCGAATGACAGAACTGAGTAACATGCAATGCTAACCAGCAAAATGCTTCGCCAACACTATTCTAGCATTCATTTTTTCCTTAGCAGTAAATGCGGTTTTGTAGACCAAGACAGAAGTATTTTATGTCCCCCAATTAATACAGAGAAGCTTCGTGCAAAGTGTCTGATGAGCTTTCTTCATTCCCATTGCCACCACTGTAGTCTGGGCCATAACATCCCTCATCTGGATGACTGAAATAGTCTCCTAATTTGCCTCCTCTCATCTACTCTGCCTCTCTTTATCACATTCTTCACGCTATAGACAGAAGGATCTTACTAAAATACAGTGCTGGTTAAATCACAACTCTGCTGAAAACCTGTCAATGGCTGGGACGCCTGGATGCCTCAGTCAGTTAAGCATCCGACTTTGGCTCAGGTCATGATTTCACAGTTCATGGGTTTGAGCCCCACGTCAGGTTCTGTGCTGACAACTAGCTCAGAGCCTGGAGCCTGTTTCAGATTCTGTATCTCCCTCTCTCTCTGAGCCTCCCCTGCTCACACTGTCTGTCTCTCAGAAATAAGTAAAACATTAAAAAAAATAAAATAAAATAAAAAAACATCTGTCAATGGCTTCTCTTAAGAAGAAGTCCAAGCTCATTAACATGGACTAAAGTGCTTTTCAAGTTTTTAGATTGCTCCCCATAGTAATAAATGTATTTTTATCGTAACTTAGTATCACACACATATAACTGAAACATTTCATAAACAATATTTATCCCTGTTACCCACAGTGCACTCTGAGATTTTCTATTCATCTCTGTATGCCAACAATCAGCAAACTTTTCCTATAGAGGGCCAGATGGTACATATTTTAGGTTTTGTGGGCCATTACAATATCCATTGCAACTGCTAAACTTTTGTTATTGCAGTGGTGTACACAAATACTTTCATTTACAATTCCCATTAGTTCATAAATCCCCCAGACAAATATCCCCCAGTTGTCAAATACAAAGCACCCCACACTTTGTCTCTGGTAGTAAGTACTCTATAGAGACATTTCAGTATCATACAGTGCCTTACTCACAGGTCCAGATCTTGTATGTCTCCATACCAATGTCCATTTATATGTCATGTTTCTTTCTTTTTAAAAATTTGTTATGTCATATTTCATATTTTTTATATTTCTTCATCTTACAGTACTTACAAATGAAGTACTTATCTAATCTTGATTAACAAGCAGTGAGAAAAAAATACTTTTCATGATCACTGAGGAGAGAAAAATATCCAGTCACAAAACAAGCTCTGTTTCTTTCTCCATATATACAATGCTCATATGTATGTATGTAAATAAGTAAGTACATACATATATATGAGATGTAAAAAACAATTTAACATAAATTCAATCTTCATCTCAGTTTCACAAAATGAATCTTTTCAAAGAATGCAACTTGGAGAAAGAGGTATCCTTGTTTCATAGTACATTAGTTTGAGTTTTTAGATTACATTACCTATACACTTTATGCATTCTGAGGGAGAATGCTGAAGCTTGAATCTTTTATTTGGCTGTATAGTTATCTTTTTCATACAGTTTCTTTCCTGACTTCTCTTTCTAGTGTTTACTATCGTGTTTGAGAAATTGAGCCAATTATTTTCCTCTTTAGCCTGCTTCTATCTTTCTCCTATCTTCAAGCATTAATCCATCTCTGAACTTCCCAAGAAATCTAGCTGTGTCCAACCTCCTTCTATCAGTCATGTCTAACCTCCTCATGTATCATAACTCTGTCCCTACAAACTTGAGCCCATTGCACATGGCATGATTTTTGAGGGGTCTGTGGAGAGCATCATTTCTGAATGTTTGCTGAATACCGAACTTTTTTTTAATGTAGTGAATTTTGACTTTTTAAAGTTCAAGCTTTAGGTTTCTTGAAAGACCTAAGGTCTATACAGTTTACTGTAGTGTTTCCTTATGGAATAAATCTCAAACTTAACTTCGCACCATCTTCCCTACTCTTTTCTCTAAATTCTGTTATGTTGGTAACAAAACAAAGCATGTGTGTGTATTGGTGTATGTTTGTCGTATGGGGGAGGGGTGTTTAGGAGATTCTTGGATGGGGTGAGGCAGAAAAGGGAGTACTTACAAATGTTTCCACTTTTCATCAGTAATTATTGCCAATAAAGGATCAAACTGATAAACACTAGTATAAATTTGCTTAGAGAACAGCTATTTTGACACAAAGAACTCTCTAGTGAGGTTATATCAGGGAAAATCATGCTCATTTGCCATAGGCTGGGGTAGTGGTGTGGAGGACTAGGCTGGGATCCAGAACCGGAACCTGGATGGAGCTTGAGTTGAACACACAGTATTTTTGTTTTTCACTTATTTAGTTTCAGATGGTAGGTCAAATATTTGGCCTGGACCAATCCCTCCTGAGGTCTCCAAAGGCAGCTCAAGATGTCTTAAATCCCTCTTAATACCTTGTTAGGAAGCTGCACCTGGCTTTGATAAACCAAGGAATAATGTGATCAAAACAGCAACGTCAGTCAGAAGGCAGTGAGCAGAAGAAGGCTTTCCCTCCCAGGACAACATAAGAAAGAAAATTGCACATTTAGAAAATTCAAGGAAATAAACACATATTCCTGGGTTGACACTTACTGGTGGTAGCACTTCTGAGAGTTGCTTTCCTTTGCTATCTTAACTGAAGTTTCAATAACCCCCTAAATATTAACTATCCCCTTTCCCTGCCCAGTTTTTCTGTTCTTTTTGGCATTTATCACAATCTGATACAATATATAGAGGCTGCCTAGCAATGTGACACAGAAAGCAGCTTTGCTGGAACTGAAGGCTTTCATTTTTTCATTTGACAACTCAAGGCAATCAAAAGAAGGTGAATTCCAAAGGCATTTCAGAAAAAAAAAAATAGGTCTGATGTACAGATTGGGCCTATTTGACTTTTGTAGATACCGCTGGCCATATGGGGAGCAATTTCCCACATGGGGTCTTATGGGTTACATATCATAGAATGTCAAAGCTTAAATAGTATTAGCCACTGTTTGTTGAGCATTTAGTATGTGCCAGGCACCAGCAAAATGAAATATAAATATTGTTATTCAGTCCACCCGACATAATAACAAGATATTTACTATTATCATTGTTCCCATTTTGCAGATGAAAAAACTGAGGCTTGGAGAGCCTTTACTTGATTCATGTTCAAACATCTAAAAAGTACCAGAAATGGCATTCAAATACAAGCAGGCTTATCTGAAAACCCAAGGTTTTAATCCACCATGTTATGTTTGATTTCTGAGCTGGAAGAGACCTTAGCAGTCATTCAACTCCCTAATTTTGAAAATGAGGAAAATAAACCACATAGAAGGGAAATGACTAGGCTGTAAGATCCATAGCTCCATGAGATCATAAGTATTTTGCTTACCATTGTAGGTTTCATTACCAATTGCAGGATCCAGCCTAGAGTGGGTACTCAGAAAAAATTTGGAAAGACAAAAAATATCCCACTAAAGAATTAATGTGAGTGGTACCTGGGGATGGCTCAGTCGGTTAAGCGCTGGATTTCAGCTCAAGTCATGTTTTCATCGTTCATGGGTTTGGGCCCCACGTCAGGCTCTGTGCTGATAGCTCAGAGCCTGGAACCTGCTTCAATTTCCTTGTCTCCCTCTCTCTCTGCCCCTCTCTGACTCAAGCTCTGTCTCTGTCTCTCTTTCTCTCTCAAAAATAAATTAAAAAATTTTTTAAATTAAAAATCATTTTTGAGGGCCTATCTTGTGCTAAGCACTGCACTAGGCTCCAATGGTACAGATGTAAATGACAGCTAATTTTCATATATCAACAGAATCTGTTCTGATTGCTTTATGTATAACCATTCAGCATATTTGTATTGACTGAGCACTTATTGCATGCCAGGTAATGTTCTGGGCACTGGAGTTACATGATTGAACAAAACAGACAAAAATTTACATCCTCATTGAATTTATACTATAATCCGCATGACACATTTATGAGGTTGATTCTATCTTTAGGCCCATTTTATAGACAAGAAAGCTGAGACACAGAGAGATAATTAACCTATTCAAGATTTCACCGAAAGGAAGTGGCTCAGCCAGGCTTACACTAAGGTAGTATGGTTTTCAAGACTACTTTTAAATATTGCATTCTATTGCCTTTCCAAGTTGAATGAGAGTCTTTGCACTCAAGTAGCTGATGGACCATTTGAGAAGACTAGGCAGGAAAATTAACAAAAATAGATACAACAATAATAGCCACAGCTAATACTTACTGAGTACTTACTCTGTTCCAGTCTTCCTGTTAAGAGCTTGACATGTTTTCTTTCATTTCATCTTCTTAACAACCTAAAGTGTAGATAACATTATAAACCCCATTCTACAGATGAAACACTTGTTGGGCATCACATCCCATATCCTTAACTATTATAATGTAGGGTTCTCCAAATAAGTATTTTAAATACATTATGCAAATACATGAGCACAGTCCAACTTATAGAATGACAAAGTTGTAACCTCCCCACCTCCAGCCTTTGTTTTTATTACTTTAAAAGTGCTAATATTGTATTGTGATCTTTGGTTGCTTGTCCATGCTGTAGGAGCTACATGCTTTGCTGTGATAGTCTTCTCTGAAAGGCCACCTAATTTAGCTGCTCAATTTCTGAGATATTTCTGGCCTGACGTCTTTAGAAGGTCTGCCAAGTTTTACTGGTGTTGCAGTCTGCTGTCATAACAGAATTTTTAGGACTTTTCATAAGTGGGACTGTGTCCCTTGGTGAAGAACCAACATGGTATAGTGACTAAACTTATTACCCTTAAACTCTTGCAGCCTAGAGTTCAAATCCAGTCTAATACCTTCCTCTAGCTTGGTAAGTTACTTAACTTTTCTTTACCTTACTTTCCTAGCACTTAAAGCAAATTCTTCTGGAAGCTTTAAGAGGAGGGCAAAGTCTACATTAGAGAAAGGACTAGAAGAACTACTTATTTTTCTCAGTGGTGTGTGTGTGTGTGAAATGAGTGTGAAAGTACAGACTCAGCTTTGCAGTCCCCAATCTCCCCAGCCCAACTGACTACAATATAAAGAAGTATTCTTCCCATTCATTCAGCCATCCTTTAAGAGTTTCCCTTTAGAAACTACTATATAATAGAATCACACATAAAATTTTATTTCATATCTATCCTAATAAGAGTTCGCTCATGACCACCTTTGTTAAAATGAATATTAAATAATGATTTTCCAATTATTGTCAAATGTTAGCCAACTTTATATACACCCCTAGTTATGATGTAACAGTTGAACATTAATATTTATTACTGGATGGTAGCAATTTTACAGAGCTTTGCTTCAAATGTTGGGTGCCTTACCATCTGTTGGCACAGAACGTATAACAAAATAAATGACAGGAGAGGAGAGTATAATGGAGTCTAATGGTTTATCTTTAAAAAGGGAAACCTATTTCCAGAGACAACATTTTTTCTTAATGTGGATGCAGGGCCATAGCTGGAGCTGTTATATTTTTAGTGGATGGAGCTGGTGAGGACTGGAAATTCACAGAGCATGGGAGACTGAAGTTTGTCATCTCACCAAATTGCTTGCTAGATAGTTCGTCATCTAATAGCCTTAGAATTTACAAATGTCAAATGAATACACATTGTTTTCTGAGTAAAAAGACCTTTCCATGTATCAATTTCTTTCTTTTTTTTAATGGTTGTTTATTTGTTTCTTGAGAGAGATACAGAGCTTGGACAGGGTAGGGGCAGAGAGAGAGGGAGACACAGAATCCAAAGCAAGCTCCAGGCTCTAAGCTGTCAACACAGAGCCCAATGCGGGGCTCGAGCCCATGGACTGCGAGATCATGACCTGAGCCAAAGTCGGATGCCTAAACTGACTGAGCCACTTCAGGTGCTCCCATGAGTAAATTTCAACATTACTCTTTTGTTAAGAGATTCATGGCTCAGATAGTTACACGTTTCCTTGTACTGTATACATGGGAAGATCACAGCCATTTGTCTGTGGTTGCATTTGTAAGAACTAAATGATAAAGTCATGACTATCACATATGGAAAGAACCTATCAAGTCAATTAACTCCCCTCTAATCATGGCAGCATTGTTCCCTCAACAATCAGTCTGGTCTTTGTCCAGCTTTACTTTAAAGGAAAAGCATTTGCAATATTCCCTTTCACATAAGACCATCAGCTTCCGGATTGTAATAGGCTTTCTTTCTTCTCTCTCCCCACCATTTTTGGCCAATAGTTCTCTTAAGATGATGAAATCTGTACTATGTTAAATTACTCAAAAATCTAAAAGTAAAACCTCATTATAATATGACAAGACTGTGCTAAAAGAACATCCTGTGTTAGTAACTTTCCATTATGTTAACTTCCTATTGTGCCTAGAAGTGTCTACAAGTGGAAAACACGGAGCCTTTTAACAAAGGCGTAGTTCTTTAACAGCCTCACTTAAACACAGGTAGTTGCATTCTGAGGGTTACATTTAACACACTGTATTTTGAAAATGACAGTCAAAATTGATTTGGAAATTCTTAAACTTTGTGCTGAAGTGTCATTCCTATTTCTAACATGAGATAACAATATATTTATTTGGCTTAGTACCTATGGCTGATGGGCTAATGGACACTAGAAATATGTAGAAGGATAGATTTTGGTAAGAGAGACTAGTGACTCACACTTGCTTATCAAATGATATTTCATTTAGAGTAATGAATCAGCCATAATAAGCACATTGATATGGTTTGTAGTTGAGCATCAACAAAAGAAGATGAATATAAGTGGTGAAAAAAATAAGCAATAACCAGAAGATTTCCAAAAATTGCTGTAAGTAAAAGATTTTTCATCTTGTGTCTCTGGGAAGAAGAGATGTTTAACTCTTTAATTTTTAAGCAATAAAAATAAAACAAAAGCATTGGCAATAATACTACATACACACTGCACATTAAATATGTATAAACCCTCCTGAACTTACAGAGCACTTTACATTATTCAACAAAATCTGTTTTTTTTTTAGTGTTTTTTTTTTTATTTATTTCTAGGAGAGAGAGAGACATGAGCAGGGGAGGGTCAGAGAGAGAGGGAGTCACAGACTGAAACAGGCTCCAGGCTCTGAGCTGGCAGTCAGCACAAAGCCCGACGCGGGGCTCGAACCCACGAACCGCGAGATCATGACCTAAGCGAAAGTCGGACGCTTAACCGACTAAGCCACCCAGGCGCCCCATATTCAACAAAATCTTAATTGTCCACCTACTCTGTGGAAAACACTGTGCTAGGTGACATGGGAAGAACAAAGGGATGTATCATTAACTCTTTCACATGTAAAATGACAGTTCTCAAAGCCTTGTCCAATATGATTTATTCTCCACATCTTCTTTTTATTTAAAAAAAAAAAAAGTATATTTATTTTGAGCGAGACAGAGAAAGTGTGAGCAGGGAAGCACAGAGAGAGAGGGAGACAGAAAATCCCAAGCAGGGGCCATGCTGTCAGCACAGGACCCGACATGGGGTTCCATCCTATAGACTGTGAGACTATGACCTGACCCAAAATCAAGAGTTGGACGGTTAACTGACTTAGCCACCGAGGCTTTCCTATTTTGTATTTTTAACAATCCATCCACATGTGGCAGTCTGCAATATAAGGACAGACTAAAGAGGCTACTTATCAGAAACATGATTTCAATCTAAAGAGACAAGTAGTGGTGCATAATTTGTGAAGCCCAAAGGGCATGTTTCAAGGCAATAACACTTCCATGAATCTAATTCATTCTATAGGATTAACGTCTAGACAACATCAGAAATGCAATGTGTGTGTGGATTTACAGATTCACAATAACCACAGTTATCAGATCTGAGTTTGAGGATAAGACAGAATACCATAGTGTTTGCTGTATTTGTAAGGTATATATAGTTATGTATCCTAATGCATTAATCATTTGGTTGTTGGATTCTTTTTTTTCATATAATCTTTTAGTAATGTGTAGATGCTCAAAATATTTAGACATAAAGTTTGTAGTATTGAACCATTTTGGCATTGCATTAATATTTTTTAACACAAAATATCAGGTTTCTTCAAAGTTTCACTCATTTTTTGCATTTCTGATTCTAAGGAAAACAAAGATTGAACCTGTCTTGTATTGGGCCTACTTTAAAAACAGTCAGAGAGAGACAAACATTATATGATTTCACTCATATGAGGACTTTAAGATACAAAACAGATGAACATAAGGAAGGGAAGCAAAAATAATATAAAAACAGAGTGGGAGACAAAATATAAGAGACTCAAATATGGAGAACAAACAGAGGGTTACTGAATGGGGGTGGGAGGTTGACAGGCTAAGTGGGTAACCGGCATTAAGGAATCTACTCCTAAAATCATTGTTGCACTATATGGTAACTAACTTGGATATAAATTTTAAAAATAAATTAAATTAAAAAAAACTATTAACACATTAACACAGCAATAGACCAATAAAGTGGAGATAGATAGTTCCTATATGTACTTCTCCTTTGTTTACTGTATTACCTCTGTTGATAGCTTTGGAAATAGACATAGTTGAGGTAAAAAAAAAAAAGGGGGGGGGAGAGAAGAAAGGGAATAAAATAGAAACTGGGCCTGAGATTTTCCCTTTCCTGCAGAATTTTTTTGTGGAGCATCTGGAAGTCAATCAACAGTGGCTGGGGAAAAATTCAGTGGATAAGAGTAACTTGTAGGAGGATAAATCCTTGCTTTATTATTTTTGTAAAAATTTTTAATGTTTATTTTTGAAAGAGAGAGCAAGAGAGCAGGGGAGGGCCAGAAAGAGAGGGAGGTAGAGTCCAAAGCAGGCTCCAGGACTTGAACTGTCAGCACAGAGCCCAATAAGGGACTTGAACTCATGAACCATGAGATCATGACATGAGCCAAAGTCAGACACTTAACTGATTGAATCCCCAGGCACCCCAATCCTAGCTTTCCTAATAGAGGTAGAGAATGGTGGTGCTCATCAGTAAAGGCCATAGTTAACATTAACAGGTACTTCCTGTGAGCCAGGCTTTGCTTTATTGCTTTATAGGAATTCTCTCACCATAACTCTGTGGTTTAGGTAATATTATTATCCCCATTTTGCAGTTGAGGCAAGTGAGGCACAGGGATTTAATAACTTCCCCACCAACTCACAGTGTTAAATGGCAAAACTGAGCGTGATACTCAAGCAGTCTGGCTTCAGAATTCAAGAGAGTAACCACTAAAATGTTCTACCCATGGGGCAAACTTGAGACTGGTGTTGTCTGGTAATTGACATTTAAAAAAATTTTTCCCTGGGGATTCTGATGAGCTTCCAGGGTGTAGAAGTTCTGTTTGAAAGCAAGCCGACCTCCCTTCTTTGAAAAGGAGCCAGTGTCCAGGTTTGAGGGAAAAAGGGAGGCAGACAGCAGAGATTCTCATGAGCCATCAGATGATAAATACCCACCATATGGTCAAAATGATTCCCACTGCCTCCCAGTTAGGGAAGCAGACACTTTGCATGTGAAATGCACTGTTTATTTTCTTGTGCAGGGGTTTCAGTTGGAATTAAGTGTTTCACATCAGACAAGAAATTAATAACAAATGATCTCCTCCCTCAGTGGTGCAGTAACAAATATGTAGTAATTTGAAGACAGAAAGAAAATTATTACCCCCAAAGATGCAATAAATATATGTTTAGAGAATCCTTTGATTAAATGAACACTGAAGGTGCTGCTAGCAGTACATCTGCTTAAGAAAAAAAAAATAGTGAAAAAAAAGAAGCAGCATTTAAAAATTCTGTCTGATCTGTCAACATTTTGTTAACATGTAATACCTTAAGGACACAACTTAGAAGTGGAGTCTTCAGTGAAGCAAAAATTCATTCCTTCTTCACATCACAGGAGAGGAAACTAGCAAGTAGAACAGTCAGGCATAAAATTTTGCAGTTTAAAAGCAACTTGGTAAGAAAGGTTGCTTCTGTCTCTTTTCTTTCTGTGGTCTCTGAAAAGGGCAATGGCCAAATGTTTTGATTTTCTTCAGCAAGGCATCCTGTTGCTTGCCCCCAAGACCCATTTCCATTCTATTATCGTGGCATTTACAGCATTCTGGGAGATCTGCTATATTTTCTCTCTCCCAGGTTCCTTGTTTCAAGGACTCCCAGGAAATCAGTCTCAGCCTGTATATTCAATTGACTCTGGCTCTCTGATCTTAACCATTAGCAGAAGCAAGAAAGAAGTCCAAGGATAGGACTAGCTGCTGCTGCTAGTGTCCAGTTCCTGGGGAGAGTTCAAGGTTGGGTTTCTTCAAAGGGACTTGCTTGCTTAATGTTTGCCACAACCAGCCTTCCTCTTGCTGGACATTAGTAGGCAGGGCACCACTGTGCAAGGCAGCAGCTCCCCATGTTGGAATTGGGCTTTTACCTTACATTAATTTTTTTTGAAATACATATAGATACACACAAAATTACAAAAATGTACAAGGAAGTTCATGTACTATTCATCCCTTCTTCCCCAATGTTACCAACTTGCATAAATATAGTATACTATCAAAACCATAAGATTGGCATTAGTGTGATCCACATAGCGCATTCAGATTTCACAAGTTAAAGTCACACCCATTTGTGTGTGCTGGTGTGTGTGTAGTTTTATGTAATTTTATCACATGTATCTGTCTTGATTGCTGTAGGTATGTAATAGGCAATAGGCATTAACAACAGGAAAAGTGATTACTCACTCTTTTGTTAAGAAAAAAACCTTCTCCAATTTTTTCCCTTTTTCTCATTCTATTGAAGATTGCACTCATCAGCAACTTTTCTTACACCCAAATTGCTTATGGCTAATTGTTCATGCTATCTAGTCTGAATGGAGCCAGTGCATTCTGGGAGTGGGCATAGGAACAAATTTACTAGAGGAAATTTCCAGGGGTATAACTTAGATTTTCCTTGGGAAAGAGAATGAAGAAATTGGAGGATATATGTGGTTTGCTTTACTAACAACTCTTTACAAATGCACTCCCAAATATCTCATCCCTGAGGTATCACCTAGAAGAGCTGTCTGATTATTGTCTCTGTGTTTCTTTTCCATTATGTAGAAACTGGAAAACACAGAGGTTAAACCACTGATCTAATTTAAAAAATAAATCAGAGCAACACAAAACATTTATTTTATTTTATTTTTTTTTGAGAGAGATAATGAGTGAGGGAGGGGCAGGGGGAGAGAGAAATTTTTTAAATGTTTATTTGTACTTATTTTGAGAAAAGAAAGAATGTGGTAGGGGCAGAGAGAGAAGGAGAGAGAGAGAATCCCTAGTGGGTTCTGCACCATCAGCGCAGAGCCCGATGTGGGACTCATTTCATGAACCATGAGATCACAACCTGAGCTGAAATCAAGAGTCAGACACTGAACTGACTTAGCCACTCTGGCACCCCAAAACAAAACACCTTCAACTTTCCAATATAGTCAAGTGAAAGTTTGAGGAGAAATTATTTCCTAATGATATAGTATAATTTGGGGTGTACATCAAGGTGTCCTTAATCCCCAACGTTTCTCCCCAACTCTTGACTACTAATATACCACTTGATCCCTTGGCATATGCATTTAAGTCCCTATAACATGTATGTATCAATGCGAGGGGTGATGCTTTCAACAGTTTTTGTTAACTTACATCTTAATATGAATCTGTGTATTTCATTGTTTCTTGAGACTAGATTTTTGTGGGGTAAAACATATGAAGATGTTGGGCACTGGAAGCTTGATAAAGCCAGAGAAAGTCCCAGAGTTGAGGAATTGATGGCTCTGAGGACAAACTTTGTTCTGATCATAGCATTTTCTGAAGCCAACTTTTCCTTAGACTCTCAGGTTTCTGAGCCAACTGTGTAAATCATCCTTAACTTTCTTAGGAACTGCCAGGTATTTCTCATGCTATGCAGGTGGAACTGGTCATGTGTGTGTGGAGTGTCTAGGTCCCTTTCCTGACTCTCAAAGCACAGGCAATCACTTGAGAGAATCACTCATGGGGAAGCTTCACATCTTCTCTCTACCCCCAACTTTTCTGACAAACAGTGGTGAGCCAGTGAGGTCAACCTATCACACTTTGGGACATGCCACTGACAATTGTATGGATATGAGGGAGGTGAGCTGAAACACAGGCATGAGAACTATGTCAGATCTTGATGTACAAAGACTTACAGCATGATCTGCACTTCTTGCAAATTGAGGCCTCTTAGTGGTAAGGAAAGTTAAAAGCAGGCATGATGACTGATTTAACTGCCTATTAAGCAAGATCTTCTAAGTTGACATTTCTAAAGCAGGCACTTCTTGCTTGTCCTTTAACAAGCTACTTATAGGTAGTTTATGAATCCCAGAGGTAGTGGGAAAGTACTTCTTGCCCACCTCAGATGTAGCTTACTGTAGCTGGAATGTTTGTAGGGGACAAACTTGTAGACAGGAAACACTGTGGGAAGGAGAACATTTAGCCAACTATTTGGAAAGTCAAATCAAATTATTTAGGAGCCATATTGAACTTTTGAGGCTTTTCCAGGTCATTGCTTTTGCCTCCCCCTTGCTTCTGGAGATTGCTTCCAGGGTAGGAATATGGGAAGTGTGAATCAGTAAAATGTATAATATGTCAGCATCATTGGTCAAAAGGTTCAATGGGAACATACAAAGAATGTTTAGCTTTATTGGCAATCAAAGAATTAAAAATTAGAACATTAAAAATTTCCCCCTATTAAAATAGTAAAGTAAGGAAATGGGACATACTAGAGCCAGAAAAGGTATGATGAAATAGGAAGACTTACATGGTGCTGGTGGTTGCAGAAGTTGTTACAACATTTTTTTTGGAAGACAATTTGACAGATTTATACCTTTTGATGTAATAATTTAACTTCTGGGGATCTGCATATCTTAAGTGAGTGATATTAAGTTGGTGAAGTTTTAAACACAGACATCCTCATTGTTATTTATTTTAGCCAACTGGAGGGCACAACCAAAGTGTATGAGAGCATGGGAATATATTTAAGTACATTATGGCATATCCACATGAGGTACTATTAGGTAGTCATTTAAATATGTGACTACAAGGAGCTTTTAATAACATAGGAAAATACTTATGTTGTAATATTAACTGGATAAAAAGTGAAAGCCTTTGTATATAGAGTAAACACAATCATTTTTAAAACTATGTATATAAATGCACAGTATAAAGGATGAAACGAAATGCAACTGAATGCTAACAATGATTTTTTAAAAAATATTTTTATTTATTTCTAGGAGAGAGAGAGAGAGACAGCGTGAGCAGGGGAGGGTCAGAGAGAGAGGGAGATTCAGACTCTGAAATAGGCTCCAGGCTCTGAGCTGGCAGTCAGCACAGAGCCCGATGCGGGGCTCGAACCCACGAACCGCGAGATCATGACCTAAGCGAAAGTCGGACGCTTAACTGACTAAGCCACCCAGGAGCCCCTGAATGCTAACAATGATTGAATTTGGGTGGTGAATTATGACTGACATTTCCTAATTTTTATTTTTGCATTTAAAAAAAATTCTCTACACTGAGAATGCACTATTGTTATAATTGGGAAAGAATTTTATTCAAAAAATATTTAATGGGCGTCTGGTTGGGGATTGAAAATGTTGACAAAGATGAATTTGGGAGATTATCCAGGAGATCTATTTAGCTGTGTTCTATTTTTGTTTATTCCAGGAGTTAAAAAGTAGTGGAATTCAAGTCCCATGCTATGTGGCCCTGTACATCTCATTTTCCACATTCTTTTCCTCTGTAAATGGTTTTGACCTAGGTACTCTATGAGAGAAAAGGAAAATAGTGTTAACTATCTTTTATTGAATCCTTACTATGTTTTGGGCATTAGGCTAAGTTCTTGGCATTTATAATTTCACTTAATCGTCACAGAAACTCTATGAAGTAGATTATATTATTATTATTATACCCATTTCACACACATAAAAACTAAGAGAGATCAACAATCTAAAACACAAATAGTCAACAATAAACTAAAAATTCAAATCATGTCTCAATTATTATATTTGGCATACTTCTTGCTTTCAGTAAGTGTATGGAAAATAACTACAAAAATGTTTCAGGTTGGACACTTTTGCCTGAAAATACCAGAAAACTCTACTAACAGTTTAATCTGCAAGGCCACTATAGTCTTACTTATAGTCGAGCCTGGAAGTAGATTATTCCTGAAGAGTTTCAGCTGCTGTATGATTTCTGGGCACTGGGTAGCCATCCGTGGGATTCTTTTCATCTCTCCTCAGAATTTCAAATTGGCTGCAGAAGTATTCATTCATTTGACTCTGACTCAGGTCATGATTCACAGTTCCAGGGCCCGAGATCCATGTCGGGCTCTGTGCTAACTGCTTGCTCAGAGCCTGGAGCCTGCTTTGGATTCTGTGTCTCCTCTCCCTGCTCCTCCCCCATTAACTCTCTGTCTCTCAAAAATAAATAAATGTAAAAAAAAATTTTAAAGGGTATTTATGCATCATGTGAGTATCATGTCCTCATATGTAAGTGTTCTATGTAGGAAGAAGTGGAAAGGGCTGTATTCTTGCAGCTTTTCCTTTTTACTGTGGAGAAAAATATTTCACAAAAACCTCTACATCAAATTTATTTGGGAGACAGTTCATTGTTGGGAGTCAATTTTCCAATGGTCACTTGCATTTCAGCATGTCTTATGAGCAGAAACCATGACTGCGTTTGTTCTGGGCTATTTTTTCAAGGATGTTTGTGTAGTAAATGACCTTGGAAAAAAGAGGTAATGTCTTCTTCCAGAACAAAGAACAGGCCTGCTTACTGCCTACTATAAAAGATTTGTGCTTCCTAAAAAAAAAAAAAGATTTGTGCTTCCTAAACTCAGGGTCCTTTCTTATAGCCTAATCCACTAAGTGCACAGCTGTCATGTGGCTCTCTTTGTATCAATCTTCGGAAACTGGGGATGGGAGAACAGGCACAAGGAAACGCTACTACTCTGGTCACTAATGCTGTTGTGAGTGATAAGGTCCTTTGTCTCTGGCTTATGATTTGTGTGACTTTTGCCAGCATCCATAACACTCTGGCAGGTTAACCTGTTAGCTTATAAGTGGGGTAAAATCTCGGACCCTTCACATTTCTGACAGTATTATTGGCTAGAATATTTTTCATATGGCCAGCCCCAGCTGTGAGGGAAACAAATATAGAGATTATATGGCAAAGGAAAATGGAATAGTCATATTCGGCTTAGATAAATTAAAATTCATTACCTGGGTCTCGGCACATTGCTCCTCCAACCAAGGTTTCTTTTGGCAAGAAAGTAGGGGAAATGGTTGTTGAGTAACCATTTGTTGGTTGAGCAACCAACAGTGTTTGTAAAAATAACAAAAACAAAATAAAACAAAAAAAATGACTGTCATAAAGAAGTAATGTGACGTCTACTTAGGGCAATGAAACTGAAGACTGTAGCTTCAAAGAAAAAAATATATTTGGTTTGAGAGCTTGGAATTAGAGAAAGCTTCATAAAGGAGGTAAAAATTTATATGTGCCATGAAAGATAGAATTTTTATAGACAATGATGAGAATTGCCAGGCTGATAATGAGATGTTCCACTGATACTGAATAGTATCAGTCAAGGTATAGTGTGAATAAAACAAATGGCATAATCAGGGAGAAGTAGAAATGAGTTAATTTGTACCCTAAAGTCCATACTTCTAAATATTCTACAAAGTAAAGATGGAATACTGTGGTTTATAATGAGCTCTGTGAATTTGGAAAAATCATTTAGCCATTGTCTTTCTGTGCTGCCACATGCAGGATGAGACTGGGTGTTTAATTTGCAGAGTCATAACACATAATAATACAGATAGTGGCTCTGAAGTTACATGGAAGTAAAATGGTAAAAAATATACCATTAATATAGTTTATGCAATTAAAAGGGAAAACCAATTGAGAACTGTCGTTAAATAGCTTTGTCCTCTATAAGTCCCCATCCTGTAGAGAGCAGAGAGATACATACTAGGAACCAGAAGCCTGGCTTTGAGATCCAATTTACTCCCTCTTATTTTCCTCATCTATAGATCAAAGACTATGAATTAAGGGTTTTCATATATTTCTAGACCAGGATAATTGTTCCCAATAATATACAAAATGTCTGTTCTTGATTACCCCTACTTTCTCCTACTTAGGACAGATACATATCACATGCTGACACTATGATGCCTAGACATACTAAGATGTGAACTTTGATCTCACTAAATATTTTTGTGTCAAACTCATGTTAAAGCTCTTCTCCCTTGTGGGGTTTATATTTAGTTTATTTTCAGTTTAATCCTTGTATATATCAAATCATTCTGTAATAGGTGAAATCAAGATGGGACTAGGAACTAAAAGACCCTTAGTATTTATTTATTTATTTATTTATTTATTTATTTATTTATTTATTTATTTATATTTAAGTATAGTTAACACACTATGTTACATTAATTTCAGGTGTAGAACACAGTGATTCAACAATTTATACATTATGCTATGCTCACCACAAGTGTAGCTACCATCTGTCACCATCCAGTGGTATTACAATACCATTGACTATGTTCCTTATGATGTACCATTTATTACCATGATTTATTTATTGCATAACTGGAAGCCTGTATCTCCCACTCTCTTTCAATCATTTTTCGTATCTCACTACCCTGTTAGTTTTAGAACTAACATTTTAATATATGCTGGGTTAGTTCCTTATTTTATGAATTCCATTAGAATAAAATCTTATTTCTAGAATTTTTTTCAGTCTGCTAATTTTAATGCCCTATCAACGCATTATCACTTTGTGTGACCTCTGATAATTCCATAACTCAGCTCACAGAGGAATTAAGGTGAGATGAATCTCATATGGAGAAATCTCCAAGTCACCAGCTTTCAGCTTTCATTTTGGAGTTTCTCTTTTTAATATCCTTCAAAAACCTGTCTCTATGGAGTGTTCTTTCAGTGCAAAAGAGCAGGAAGGAGGAGCTCAGCCTGTTTGAAGTCTGTCATTCTTTATGCACTCCTTTGTGATAGAAAAAGGCAGTAGGCAAGGAATCTTGTTCTGAGGGCATAGAATAGAAGGCCTGTGAGAAATTCCTCCAGTACAGAAGTCAGAGATGCAGCAGAGATTCCTATGTCTTGGTAGTTTACTGCACTCTGGTTCTCATGAAAGACTGATAACCTTATCAATTAGCAGTTCCACTCATGGCACTGTCTGAGCTCTCACTGTGTGCACACTACTCTTCTAAGCACAGCTGAGGGGGAAGAATAGGGCAAATGACTACAAAGAGCTTGTCATGAACTTGGGGAAATAAATATATATTTTGGGGGTGGCAAATGACTTATAGTAACATTTGCAAAACAGTATACAAATTAGTGCAAATTAATATGACACAACTACAATAGGAATGTACCATGGGAGCCCAGGATTAAGAGGTGATCACAGTGATCAAGGGTTAATAAGAAAAGACTTCCCATTGAAGGAGATTTTTTTTTTTAATATTTTTATTTATTTCTAGGAGAGAGAGAGACAGCATGAGCAGGGGAGGGTCAGAGAGAGAGGGAGTCACAGACTGAAACAGTCTCCAGGCTCTGAGCTGGCAGTCAACACAGAGCCCGATGCGGGTTTCGAACCCACGAACCGCGAGATCATGACCTAAGCGAAAGTCGGACGCTTAACCGACTAAGCCACCCAGGCGCCCCTGAAGGAGAATTTTAAATGGAGTTTTGAGTGAAGGAGACCCATTACACATACTATAGTGCTCCTGCACCCTTCCTTTATGCAGTATTTTGCATCTGTTGTAGCAAGACACTATGCAGGATTCTCTGGGGGATACTTGGAGGGACAAAATTCCATCTCTGCCTTTCCCCAGGTGCTTCTAATCTGTTAAGGAGGTTTATTTCTTCCCCAGTCCCGATGTTTCCTTCTATATGAAGTGGCATCCCATTAGCATAATGCTCCAGCCTCTCTCATCTCCCTTATTCCATCCTCTCTTGAGGAAGTATAACTGCTCTGGTTAGTGAGTTTGAGACAGGGTTATGGGCAGGTAAAGCTCAACAGTGCCCTATGCCTTGCTTGAGAGCCTTGTAACTTATGTCTTTTGCTTGAGATACATTCTAGTCTGCTCTTGCATGCATTAATTCATATAGTTGGAGGTTCCCACATGGGGAGGACTGTTGACTTCTAGTAGCACTTCATTTTCTAGATATAGGAATCTCACCTAAGCTATGTCCTTGACTATGGACTTCAGCTGTTAAAAGAAAAAATAAATGGTGTTTTAATTTTTGTCAGTCTGAATTCTTTATCTAGCAGTCAGTTGACTCAGAAGTCTAAGGAGCACTATTTATTTGACCTCCTTACTTCACTTCCACTAAAGTATAATAGGAGGTATAAAACAAGTCCATTCATAATTATAAGAAAAGGTGAATGGGGGCACCAGGGTGGCTCAGTTTGTTAAGCATCTGACTTCAGCTCAGGTCATGATCTCACAGTTGGAGATCCATGAGTTGGAGCCCCATGTCAGGCTCTGCGCTGACAGCTCAGAGCCTGGACCCTGCTTCAGATGATGTGTGGGGGAGCCTGCTTCTCCCTCTCTCTCTGTTTCTCCCCTGCTCGTGCTCTCTCTCTCTCTCTTAAATAGAAATAAACATTAAAAATTTTAATGTTTAAATTGTTTAAAATATTTAACATTTTTTTTAAAAGAAAATGAGAACGTGATAAGCACCATAAATGTGGCTTGGACCCTTTAAGATTTTTCTCTTTATTCTGCAAATCAAATCAATAATGACACCAGTATATAGTCTGGTTTTTATTCTTAAATAGTTTATTGTCAAGTTGGTTTACATATAACACCCAGTGCTCATCCCAAAAAGTGCCCTTCCCCATACCCATCACCCTCCTTCCCCTCTCCCCCACCCCCATCAGACCTCAGTTTGTTCTCAGCATTCTAGAGTCTCTCATGGTTTTCCTCCCTCCTTCTCCCCAACTATTTTCCCCTTCTTCTCCCTCATGGTCCTCTGTTAGCTTCCTCCTAATCCACCTATATGTGCAAACATATAATATCTGTCCTATGCCTGACTTATTTCGCTCAGCTTAACACCCTCTAGTCCTGTCCACATTGCTACAAATGGCCAGATTTCATTCTTCCTCATTGCCATGTAGTATTCTATCGTATAGATAAACAACATCTTCTTGTTCCATTCATCAGTTGATGGACGCATAGGCTCTTTCCATGTTTTGTCTATTGTTGCTATGAACATTGGGGTACATGTGCCTCTATGCATCAGGACTCCTGTATGCCTTGGGTAAATTCCTAGCAGTGCTACTGTGGGGTCAGAGGGGAGTCCTACTGTTAATTTTTTGAGGAACCTCCACACTGTTTTCCAGAGGGGTTGCACCAGCTTACATGCCCACCAATAGTGTAGGAAGGTGCCTGTTTCTCCACATCCTCGCCAGCATCTTGAGTCTCCTGATTTGTTCATTTTAGCCACTCTGACCAGCATGATGTGGTATCTCAGTGTGGCTTTTATTTGTATTTCCCTGATGAGGAGGAATACTGAGCATCGTTTCATGTGTCTGTTGGCCATCTGGATATCCTCTTTAGAGAGGTGTCTGTTCATGTCTTTTGCCCATTTCTTCACTGGATTATTTGTTTTTCGGGTGTGGAGTTTGGTGAGTTTCTTATAGATTTTGGATACTAGCCCTTTATGTGATATGTCATTTGCAACTATCTTTTCTCATTAGGTCAGTTGCCTATTAGTTTTATTGATTCCTTTGCCGTGCAGAAGCTTTTTTTTTCTTGATGAGGTCCCAGTAGTTCATTTTTGCTCTTGATTCCCTTGCCTTTGGGGTTGTGTCAAGTAAGAAATTGAGGTTAAGGAGGTTTTTTCCTGCTTTCTCTTCTAGGGTTTTGACCCCACTGTTGTTTAACATAGTGCTGCAAATCTTAATATCAGTAATCAGACAACAAAAGGAAATAAAAGACATCATAATTGGCAAAGAAGAAGTCAAACTCTGCCTTTTCGCAGACGACGTGATACTTTACATAGAAAACCTGAAAGGCTCCACTGTAAGCCTACTGGAACTGATCTATGAATTCAGCAAAGTTGTAGGGTACAAAATCAACGTACAGAAATCAGTTGCATTTTTATACATCAACAATGAAGCAACAGAAAGAGAAATCAAGAAACTGACCCCATTCACAATTGCACAATAAAACATAAAATACCTAGGAATAAACCTAACCAAAGATATAGGAGATCTGTATGATGAAAACTATAGAAAACTGATGAAGCAAATTGAAGAAGACACAAGGAAATGGAAAAACATTCCATGCTCATGGGTCAGAAGAATAAATATTGTGAAAATGTATTACTACCCAAAGCAATCTACACATTCAATCCAATTCCAATCAAAATTGCACCAGCATTCCTCTCAAACCTAGAACAAACTATTCTAAAATTTGTATGGAACCACAAAAGACCCCGAATAGCCAAAGTAATATTGAAGAAGAAATCCAAAATGGGAGGCATCACCATCCCAGACTTTAGTCTCTACTACAAAGCTGTAATCAAGACAGTATGGTATTGGCACAAAAACAGACACAGAGACTAATGGAAAAGAATAGAGAATTCAGAATTGGACCTACAATTATACGCCCAACTAATCTTTGACAAAGCGGGAAAGACTATCCAATGGAAAAAAGACAGCTTCTTTAACAGATTGTGCTGGGAGAACTGGACAACAACATGTAGAAGAATGAAACTAGATCATTTCCTCACACCATGCACAGAAATAAACTCAAAATGGATAAAGGACCTGACTGTGAGACAGGAAACAATCAAAACCCTATAGTCTCTTTTGAGACTCTCAACATTTATAGAATTGGTTGCAGGCTGGCCACTCTTCACTTGCTTTCAACTTCTCTTGACCTTCTGCTTGTTGACTTTCAACTCTTCCTCTCATTCCTAGTCCTGGCGTCTCTCCTGAGTCCCTGACTTTTTTTTTTTTAACAAATAGTTTATTGTCAAGTTGGTTTCCATATAACACCCGGTGCTTATCCCCACAAGTGCCCTCCTCCATGCCTATCTCCCCCCCACACACACCCATCAGTCCTGAATGCTGAGTCCCTGACTTTTATATCCCATTATCTACTTGATATCTCCATTTGGGTGTTGCACAGCTTCCTCCAACCTTAAGTAACCAAAATTGAACTCTTGAGTCTGCAGAACTCCACCCCAACCTGCACTTTTTCCAGTTATCCTCATTTCAGTAAATGGCACCATTATCCATCAAGGTGCTCAAGCAAAATATCTTTGTGTAGTCTATATTGGTGTGGTGGTTTGATCAATGTCTGACTCTTGGGCATCATCTTTCTTCTTTTTTCTTGTACTGTAACTACTGTGCCTCTCACGGTGTCAGGAACATAGTGAGCACTCAATAGACATTTGCTGAATAAGTATATTTTATTAATTAAGCCTGATTCTAGCATTTTCATCATATTGCAAGGGTTTGTTTTTGGACCTTTGTTTTTTTTTTTCCCCCTTGAATTCTAGCATCATCTTGCCCCTCTCTAACAAAGACTAAAACATGTTTTTGTCCCACACTAGCACAGATAAATTGTTTTGAAAATTCAGAAGAGGGGAATAAGATGGGAAAATTATGGAAGGTTCATGGAGGAAGAATAATTTGAGCTTGTCCTTGAAAGAAGCCAGATTTTAATATATGGAGAGAGGGAGGCGAGGGAATGAGACATTACTGGTGGAGGAATTTACTAAGGGAAAAATAGAGACAGAGATAGAGAAGCACTGAGTATTTTGGGAACACAGCCAATAGACTGATCTGTGAAGAGGAATATACACTACAATTAGAAAGGTATGCTTCAGAATTTTTGGAGAGAAAAAGTGCCCAAAATTCATGTAGGAAACATAAATCTGCCTGGTAAAACTGTGCAGTATCAACTCTCTACTAAAACTGTTAAAACTATATATGAAAGCTGCGTAGACAGGATGTGAAATTAAAATCCGTTTCATTAGGTTATGACCAATTTTATTGTGAGACGAGCATGGCTGAGTTTGGAAGAATCCACAGAAATATGCTACTTTTGACAATATTAATATTTCATGTAAAATTCTTCACATCTTCAACATTCTCTCGGATTTGCTGAGAAATTCCGCAAGTGCAATTATTTCCCTTGTCATCTCATAGAAACACATGTTTCAAGCTCATCCATTCTGTGGGCACTCCAATTCTCCCATAGATTCTAAGGACACACCTTGGCCTAAGACAGTAGAAATGCAGTGTTGGGAGGGAGGAGTTTTCAGTTAAGGAGACTCTGCTGGCCTTAGCATCAAGGAACAATTAGTGTGTAATGTAGAACAGTGTGAGAAATTGTTCAATTTCAGGAAGAACAATTGTTGAAGGGAAAATGGATCCATGTATTTCTCACTTGGATACATTTGTCCTGGCTGCTTGCTTTTGTGAATTGGAGGCCACCCAGAAAGCTGCTGTTTTTAGCAGTGATTATTTCATCGACTCATTTACATCTCTATTTTTGCAGAAATGCCTTTTCTTTCGGGTGGACTCCACTGGGGCTGGGAGTGTTCTTCAGATTTCTTGGCATGGGCATGTATATGAGTGCAAGGAAAGAATACCTTCCTCACTCTAGCCTGACTTAGAAGAACTAAAGAGCTGCCTTCTAAGATGGGAAGTCCTCATATAGGAAAGTTAGTAGACATTCTTTGGCACTTCAGAGAACAGATCTAGGACCAATTGGCAGAAGTTCTGAAGAGGCAGACATTGGTTTAACGTAAGAGCTTTGTCACAATCAGCTGCTCAGAAAGGATGAGCTGACTAGTCAGAATGACTTTTGTGTCCCTGAAAGTGTTGAAATAACAGTTAACAAACTGTTAAGGATGTGGTAGAAAGAATTCCTGCATTGGGGGGTGGGAGGTAGAATAACCTTAAAAATCTTTTTCCAAGCTCTGTTCATCTGTGAATCCTACTACCTGTATATTAAATTCTACCCATGTTTTAAGACCAAGCCCTAATCTCATTTTCTGCACAAGGCCTTCTACAGTACTTGACCATTCTCCATACCTGATACGAAACATTTATGGCCTTATGTAGTTAGTTCAAGTTGTCGAAACAGCTATCCCTACATATATAGAACACACACACACACACACACACACACACACACAGAAAACATTGCATTTCTTACAGATGGTATATATGACAGACTCCTCTAACTTTTAACCCATTCATGAATTGTACCCTAAGCTTACTATCCACCACCATCTATATGGCAATCCAGAATGGGGTGAGATCTAGAGAAGGGATAAGGATATTGATTTCACACGTTGTTTCTTTTGCACTTACCTTGTTCAAGACCCTGTCCTAAGCTTCAGTGAACAAAATCCATTAGTGGATAAAATAGAAAAATATCCCTACCGTATGGAGCTTAGGTGTATACGAAATACAAGTACATGAGGAGAACTCAATATATATTAATTTCCTTTCTTCTCAAAATTCCTCAGCTAGCATGATATCAAAGAAGCAATATTTATTGAACATCCATTGTGTTCTGTGTACTTACACATGTGATCTTATTCAATCCCTGAAACAACCCTAGGAAGTAAATATTCTCATCTACACTCGTTGTTGTTGTTGTTGTTGCTGTTGTTATTTATTCTTGAGAGAAAGAGAGAGAGAGAGAGAGAGAGAGACAGAGAGAGACAGAGAGAGAGAGACAGAGAGACAGAGAGAGCATGAGAAGGGGAGGAGGAGAGAGAGAGAGGGAGAGACAGAGAATGCCAAGCAGGCTCTGCACTGTCAATGCAGAGCCCAGCGCTGGGCTCAAACTCAGGAACCATGAGATCATAACCTGAGCCAATATCAAGAGTGGGACGCTTAACCAACTGAGCCACCCAGGCACCCCTCCTCATCTATACTCTTATATCAGAAAAACTGAGGGTCACAGGATTAAGAGTTTCATCTAAGACCAAATTATAAGTAGCACAAGTATAAGTTGCACATAGATCTGATTTCAGACTCACATTTTTGCATTATGCTGCTTCCAAGAAGCAAAATGTTTCTTGGTTATTTTATGGCTGGTAACCTTCTACGTAGCAGAAGATCATCTTTTGTAAAATTACTTAAATTTTTTTAAATGTTTTATTTATTTTGAGAAAGAGAGAGAGATCGGGGGGGGGGGTTAGAGAGAGAGGGAGATACAGAATCCGAAGACAGGCTCCGGGGCTCGAACCCATGAACCATGAGATCATGACCTGGGCCGAAGTTGAACGCTTAACCGACTGAGCCACCCAAGCGCCCCAATCTTTTGTAAAATTAAGTCAAGATCTCTAAAGGTATGACCCGCATACTTTAGGCTGCCTAAGAATCACATAGGAAGGTTGATAACAATGAAGATACAAGAATTGAAATGAGCCCAGCAATCTACACTTTTACAAGTATCTATCTGCAGATAGCTTTGATATCCACATGCAATAGAACATACTTTTAAGAATGTAACATCATCCTCTACAAGTCTAAAACGTTGTATTTGCGTGAGATTTTGACTAATCCCAATTATGTTATTTATAATGCATAAGAGCACTTTTGAGATTCATTAGCATTCAGTTTAATCATTATCATCAACTCCACCACCATCTCCAGCACCATAAGACACTGGTCACCCATTTGTAAACCACTTTATGATATTTTGCTCTTTCTGGGGAATACCTGTGCAAGAGGTAGCCTTTTATCTTCTGCTAGTACTTCCTGGCTAGAAGTACCATACAAAATCAACAAAACCAAACAGTTCTAGAGTGGGCTTTATAAAGTCATTAAAGTACAATTAGTGACTTGTTTTTAGATCATATACTTTGGGAATAATCAATGTTATGGGTTTAGACTATTCAGCCCACTGAAGACCTGGTTTTTCTCCCTCATTGGATTTACTTTTCTTTTAATGACCATGATGCCACATCCAACTACCTTTCAAAAACATTGTCTTTAGTGGACCCATTGTTGACAAGAGAAGTTTTGTGCTTTGGGACTTAACTGCAGGACCTTTTCATTTTGAGAGTAAGGCTGATTGGTTACTGTTTATGGGAAATATAGGGTTTCAATAGCTGCATCTTGGAATTTACATGCTTTTCCATTCAACAACATTATAAGTGGTTAGAATATCTCTCACATTATCTTAGCATGGTTCTGGGTCCTCAATATACAATTGATTGATTATTCACAATAATAATAATAGCTAACATTTGTGGATTATTGACCATGTGTCAGCCACTATAGTACATGTTTCACATGCTAATCACTTTGTTCAATTCCCCTAATAATCTTTGTCTGTACTTTTATGGTTTTCGCTTTACAAATGAGGAAACTGGCTGAAACTCAGAGAACTTAAGCAACTTACTCTAGTGAACACAGCTAGGAAGTGGTAGAGTGGGAATTTAGAGCCAGTTTAATGACAGAGTTTTCCCTTCTGTTTCAACCTGTGTATTATATGCCTTATAAAAATGAAAGGGCAATATCTTAGAGAAGCTTGAACATTTGGATATGAAATTAAGGATTTACAGTTTAAGCTGGAAGAGAAAGAGATTCAATCATATTTGAATTTCCCAAACGTAAATTTTTGCTAATACATGTATATTTTCTTTTCTTACTTATTTATATTAATAAATTTTTTCTATATGTCTGTGCATTTAGTAAATAGACAGTGATAATAGCTGCCACCTGGTATCCTCAAAAATGGAGTGAAAGTTAGAATGCAATTATAATTAATCGGCATGAAAATGAAAACTGTCAAATTAACACAGAGTATTATAGTTCAGAATGTAATGTGGCAACACTTTCGGCATAGAAATAAACATGGACGAATTAAGCATCACTGCTTCCTATTGATGATTCTGCAGCCACACAGACACTTTGTCTCTCATCTCTATATGGGCACTATCTCTAGAAGTAGCCAGAAAACAGTAGTTTAGTGCTCGCTTGGATCTCAGCATTCCCTCCTCCTCCTTTGCTTCCCTGTAATTATGTTGTAGAGCACTATTCCTTTTGGCATTTTATTATTGTTGCTATTATTCTTATTATATAGGTTTTTTTTAATTAAACAAATAATCCCATTCATGTAAAATACCAAACTCTAAAGAAAAACCAAAAGATGAAAAGTAAAATTCTCCTCCTTCTCTGCCTCTACTCTGTGGTAGCCAGTAGTCACCAGATATAGCAAGTGAGATTGTGGGGTGCCTGGGTGGTTCAGTCGGTTAAGCGTTTGACTCTTGGATATGACTCAGGTCATGATCCCAAGGTTCTGTGACTTTGAGCCCTTCATTACATTCTGTACTGACAGTGTGGCGCCTACTTGGGATTCTCTCTCCCCCTTTCTATCTGCTTCTCTTTCTCTTAGAAAGAATATAAATAAATTAATTAAAATATAACTATAAGTCAGGTTGGCTATGTATTTACATGTTCATTGGTGATTTAGATTTTTATTTTGTGAACTGCTCATTTTCTATTTTTTTTATTGAATTTTGATAGCGCCTTAAATGTGAAAGAAATTGGCATTATTTCTGTCAAATACATAGCAAATATCTATTCATAGTTTATCATTTATCTTCTTTTTTAACGGCATTTTTTGCGTATAGAATGTTTTAATTTTTATGTAGCCACATTTGTTAAATACTTTCTTCACAGATCTCAGATTTTATATCTTCATTTGAAAAGTTTTTTTTCCCATTCCAGTATTGTTTTATAATTTCCCTCATGCTTTATTTATCCTTCTTTTAAAAATAAATTTAAAATTTTTATTTAAAAAGTAATATTGAGAAACTTTTTGGAACTAGATACCATGGGAATCCTCTTAGACGATTCCTAAAAATATTAGAGAAATTATAACAAGTGTTCTATTAAATATGTAGCTAACTCTCAGGAAAGTAAGATAAAATAAAAATATTGCTAGGATTCAGAAACAGAGAAGTAAAAGCAGGGAAATAAATATATATTTTATTATATGGATGCCCTAGAGGTTGGTGCAGGAGGTAAAATGCTTAGTAGTCTAAAGGGATGTATTTGAATACCTATGTGAAGATAGATAAAACCTTGCGGCAGTGCAAAGTGCCTTTAATATAAAACCAGAAAGCCAAAGTCTACAACTTCAATGAAATTATGGGCTAGAAAAACATTAAATGCAATAATACACAGAAATAACAAGGAAATCTATCTTGGCTGGGATCTGAATGAGGAAATGTCTTTCCTGAAAATTTGCAATAATGGGTCATATGTCTCATAGATTTGAAGTTTTACTTACACCACTTATAGGGTTTAGGAACTCTCAAGCCAAATATTTAACATAAAATAATTCCCAGTAATGGATTGGAAGAATTAATATGGTTAAACTGTCCCAACTATCCAAAGCCTACAAATTCAGTTTAATCCCTATCAAAGTACCAACAACATTTTTCACAACATTAGAACAAATAATTCTAAAATTGGCATGGAACCATTGAAGACCCCAAATAGACAAAGCAATTCTGAGAAAAACAAAGCTGGAGGTATCACAATACCAGATTTCAATATACACTACAAAGCTGTAGTAATACAAACAGTATGGTTCTGGCACAAAAATAGACACATCAGTGGAACAGAATAAAAAAACCCAGAAATAAAACCACACACTGCTATGATCCATTAAACTATGACAAAGGAGGGAAGAGTATGCAGTGGGGAAAAGATAGTCTCCTCAATAAATGAATATGCTGGAAAATTGGACAGCTATATGTAAAAGAATGAAACTGGACCACATTCTTACACCATACACAAAAACAAACTCAAAATGGATTAAAGACCTAAATGTGAGAGTCGCCTGGGTGGCTCAGTCGGTTGAGTGGCCGACTTCGGCTCAGGTCATGATCTCACAATTCGTGGGCTCGAGCCCCTCATCAGGCTCTGTGCTGACAGCTAGCTTGGAGCCTGGACCCTGTTTCAGATTTTGTGTCTCCCTCTATCTCTGACCACCCACGTTTCTCATGCTGTCTCTTTCTCAGAAATAAATGAAAAGCGTTAATTTTTTTTTAAAAAGACCTAAATGTGAGACCTGAAACCATAAAAATCCTCGAAGAGAGCACAGGCAATAATTCCTCTAACATTGGTTGTAGCAAGATTTTTCTAGATATGTCTTCTAAGGCAAGGGAAATAAAAAGCGAAAATAAATGATTGGGACTACATCAAAATAAAAACCTTTTGTAGAGCTAAAGAAACCATCAACAAAATGCAAAGCAACTTACTGAATGGAGGAAGATATTTTAAAATGATATATCTGAAAAGAGTATTCATATATATATAACAACTATCCTCATATAAAAAAATAAAATTTAAAAAGTTTGAAAGGAGAAAGGGCAAGAGGGCGAAGAAGTAAGGAGCTCCGTACTTGCATTCGCACCCATACATCACACAGAAAAGATCTGAAGCCATTGGAAACCTTACAAAACCTGAGAGACTGGGAGAAAAAGGACGCAGAATCCACTGAGAAAGCCTTCTAACCGGGCTCGGGCTACGCGCACCCGGCAGGCAAGCCCCTGCACATGCGCGCCAGCCAGACCCAGAGAAGGAAGCAGCGATTCTGACTCCACCCCCAGAGCTCGGTAGGGGGCCTGGAATTGCTCGAGGGGGTTGCCTGGGAAGCTGTGTCTAAGGCAATTTCAGCAGGGCACGTGGACTGGGATTTGGAGATTGGAACTGGCCTGGGTTGAAGAGTACAACCAACTTCGGCTGGGTCCTCCGAACGGGGAGTTGACACGCCCAAAAAAGCGAGTTGCAGAGCGGGGTTCAAGAAGGGAATGGAGCACCCTCACTCTCCTCCCCACAATCGCCAAGGCAGAACTCCCGCCTGAGGCATTGGATCACGCCACGCCCATCCCTGCCTGAGAGGTGCCCTCCTCCCTTTTTTTTTTCTCTTTCTTTTTTCCTTTCTTTGTCTTTTTCCTTTTTTTTCTTATTTCTTTTTTTCCCCTTTCTTTTCTCTTTCTTTTTTTCTTCTTCTTTCTCTCTTCTCGCTTTTTTCCCCAAAACACTGACCTGATTAACTCTGGTCGCCAGCTTGCTTAAACAATCACAAGAAGTCCATTCTGTAAATGTAAATTCTACACTGACTGACATTTTCAGCTATTTCTCTCAGGAGTAATTAGACTATATAGTTTCTCTGGATAATTCCAGCATCCTTCTCTCACATATCCAAGCATATTCTACCCTTTACCTCTTTGAAAAAAGCTTCTTATCCCTTCTACCTGTTCATTCTATTTCCATTTCTGCCTCGTCTCGCCCTGCCTTCTCTCTCTTTCTCTATGCTATTCAACCAGCAATGCATACACACGGCTATTTAACTGTAACTGGGAAATCCAGTTATATGCTTTAAACCGTTCTTTGTCCATCGGTTTTCTTCTTTTTTCCTTTTCTTTCCCCCTTTTTGACCCTTTTATGTATGTTATACTCCCTATTATTCGCCCTCCCTCCTCCGTCTTTTCTCTTAACTTTTTCGTTTCCCTCTCGCTTTGCATGTTAGTTGAATTAGCCTGTGCGTTTGTGTGCTCCTGCTCCCTGTGTGTTTGTCTGTCTGTTTTCTTTTCCAGGGCTACCTCAAGAAACAAGCTAGAGTACACAAGGTAGAGAGTCCCAAATATCACTACGAATAGGAAAATAAAATAACCAAGGTCACAACAAGAGTGACCGAGGGATACCATTCAAAAAACACTCTCTGAAAGGATAGGCCCTGGAAAGTCAAAGAGTCTTCTTGGATAGAGCAGCGCTCATAGAAACAGAGAGCATAACAGGTCTTTAAAAGCAACAAGAGCCGGAAAGTAAACTAAAATGACGAAATGAAAGAGCTCTCCTCGAAAGAAACTCCAAGAAGAAATGACAGCGAATGAACTGCTCAAAACAGATATCAGCAGCATAACTGAAGAAGATTTTAGAATAATAATGGTAAAATTAATAGCAGGGCTTGAAAAAAAACATAGGGGACATCAAAGAAACTATGGCTACAGACAGAATGGAAAATAAAAATAGGCATGAAGAATTGAAAAAAGCGATAAATGAGATACATAATAAATTAGAGGCCTCCAATGCACGGCTTGAAGAGGCAGAATGGAGAATAAGTGATTTAGAAGACACCATTATAGAAAAACAAGAAGCTGACAAAAAAAGAGACAAACTGATTCAGGAACAAGAAAGAAGAATTCGAGAGCTCAGCGATACGGTCAAACGCAACAATATCCGTATCATAGGAATCCCAGAAGAGGAAGAGAGGGAAAGGTGCTGAAGGAGTCCTGGAACAAATTATAGCAGAGAACTTCTGCGACCTGGGGAAGGAAGTCAATGTGGAAACACAAGGGGCTCAGAGGACTCCCCTCAGACGTAACTTGAATCGATCTTCTGCACGACATATCATCGTAAAAATGGCAAAATACAAGGATAAACAGAGAATTTTGAAAGCAGGTAGGGAGAAAAGGGCCCTCACATACAAAGGGAAACCCATCAGAGTGGTGACAGACTTATCTACTGAAACGTGGCAGGCCAGAAAGGAATGGCAAGAGATCTTCAATGTGATGAACAGTAAAAATATGCAGCCAAGAATCCTCTATCCAGCAAGCCTGTCATTCAAAATAGAAGGAGAGATAAAAACCTTTCCAAATAAACAGACATTGAAAGAATTTGTCACCACGATGCCACCCCGACAAGAAATCCTAAGGGGGATGCTCTGAAGGAAAGGTTGCAAGGAACAAAGATTCCAGAGACACCACCACATACATGAACCCTACAAAAGATACAAAGACTCTAAACCCAAATATTTCAATAATAACACTGAATGTAAATGGGCTGAATGCTCCAATCAAAAGACATAGGGTAGCAGAATGGATGAAAAAACAAAATCCATCTATATGCTGTCTACAAGAAACTCATTTTAGACGGGAAGATACCTTCAGATTAAAAGTAAGGGGATGGAGAAATATATATCATGCTACAGGAAATCAAAAGAAAGCCGGAGTAGCCATACTTATATCAGACAAACTGGACTTTAAATTAAAGACAATCACAAGAGATGAAGAAGGGCACTACATAATAATTACAGGGTCCATCCATCAGGAAGAACTAACTACCATAAATGTCTACGCACCGAATATGGGAGCACCTAAATATCTAAAACAATTAATCACACACAGAAACAAGCTTCTAGATAAGAATGTGCTAATAGCAGGGGACTTTAATACTCCACTTACAGCAATGGATAGGTCAACCAGACAAAAAATCACTAAAGAAATAATGGACTTGAAAGACACATTGGACCAGATGGACCTGACGATATATTTAGAACTTTACATCCTGAGGCCAGGGAATTTACTTTCTTCTCAAGTGCGCATGGCACATTCTCCAAGATAGATCACATACTGGGACATAAAGCAGCCCTCAATAAATATAAAAGAATAGAGATCATACCATGCACACTGTCAGATCACAATGCTTTGAAACTTGAAATCAATTACAGGAAGAAGTCTGGAAAACTTCCAAAAACATGGAGGTTAAAGAACACCCTTCTAAAGAATGAATGGGCCAATCAGGCAGTTAGAGATGAAATTAAAAAATATATGGAAACAAATGAAAATGAAAACACAACAATTCAAAATCTATGGGATGCGGCAAAGGCAGTCCTAAGAGGAAAGTACATTGCTCTCCAGGCCTATTTCAACAGATTAGAAAAAGCGCAAGTCCAAAATCTAACAGCTCACCTAAAGGAACTAGAGGCAGAGCAACAAGAATGCCCTAAACCCAGTAGAAGAAGAGAAATAGTAAAAATTAGAGCAGAAATAAACAACATAGAGACCAAAGAAACAATTGAAGAGATCAGTGAAACTTTTTTGAAAAAATAAACAAAATTGACAAACCTCTAGTGAGGCTTCTCAAAAAGAAAAGAGAGAGCACCCAAATAGACTAAATCATGAATGAAAATGGACTGATTACAACCAACCCCTCAGAAATAGAAGCAATTATCTGGAAATACTATGAAAAATTATATGCCAACGAATTGGATAACTTAGAAGAAATGAACAAATTCCTAAACACACACTCACCACCAAAAGTCACACGGGAAGATATAGAAAATCTGAACAGACCCATAACGAGTGAAGAAATCGAATCAGTGATAAAAAATCTCTCAACAAATAAGAGCCCTGGACCAGATGGCTTCCCTGAGGAATTCTACCAGACATTTAAAACAGAATTTATCCCAATTCTTCTCAAGCTATTCCAAAAAATAGAAATCGGAGGAAAACTCCCAGACTCATTTTATGAAACCAGCATCACTCTGATTCCCAAGCCAGACAGATCCAGCAAAAAAAGAGAACTACAGGCCAATATCCTTGATGAATACGGATGCAAAAATTCTCAACAAGATCCTTGCAAATCGAATCCAGCAGCATATCAAAAGAATTATCCACCAAGATGAAGTGGGATTCATTCCTGGGTTACAGGGCTCGTTCAACATTCGCAAATCAATCAATGTGATACATCATATCAATAAAAGAAAAGATAAAAACCATATGATCCTGTCAATAGATGCAGAAAAAGCATTTGACAAAATACAGCATCCCTTCTTAATAAAGACTCTCGAGAAAATTGAGATAGAAGGAACCTACTTAAAAATCATCAAAGCCATCCATGAGAAGCCTTCAGCTAACATCATCCTCACGGGGAAAAACTCAGAGCTTTCCCCCTGAGATCAGGAACACGACAGGGATGCCCGCTCTCACCACTGTTCTTTAACATAGTGCTGGAAGTCCTAGCATCAGCCATCAGACACCAAAAGGAAATCAAAGGCATCAGAATTGGCAAAGAGGAAGTCAAACTTTCCCTCTTCGCAGATGACATGATACTCTACATAGAAAACCCGACAGACTCCACCAGAAGCCTATTAGAACTGATCCAAGAATTCAGCCAAGTTGCAGGGTACAAAATCAACGTACAGAAATCGGTTGCATTTTTATACACTAACAATGAAGTAACAGAAAGAGAAATCAAGAAACTGATCCCATTCACAATTGCACAAAAAGCCATAAAATACCTCGGAATAAACCTAACCAAGGATACAAGAGATCTGTATGATGAAAACTATAGAAAACTTATGAAGGAAATTGAAGAAGACACAAAGAAATGGAAAACATTCCATGCTCATGGATAGGAAGAATAAATATAGTTAAGATGTCATTACTACCTAAGGCACTCTACACATTCAATGCAATTCCAATCAAAATTGCACCAGCATAGTTCTCAAAACTAGAACAAACTATCCAAAAATTTGTATGGAACCACAAAAGACCCCGAATAGCCAAAGTAATCCTGAAAACTAAAACCAAAACGGGAGGCATCACCATGCCAGACTTTAGCCTCTACTACAAAGCTGTCACCATCAAGACAGTATGGTATTGGCACAAAAACAGACACATAGGCCAATGGAACAGAATTGAGAACTCAGAAGTGGACCCAAAAGTATACAGCCAACTAATCTTTGACAAAGCAGGAAAGAATATCCAATGGAAAAAAGACAGCCTTTTTAACAGATGGTGTTGGGAGAATTGGACAGCAACCTGCAGAAGAATGAAACTAGACCATTTTCTCTCACCATGCACAAAAATAAACTCAAAATGGATAAAGGGCCTGAACGTGAGACAGGAAACAATCAACACCCTAGAGGAGAAAGCAGGAAACAACCTCCTTGACTTCCACCGCAGCAACTTCTTACTTGACACATCCCCAAAAGCAAGGGAATCAAGAGCAAAAATAAACGATTGGGACCTCCTCAAGATTAAAAGCTTCTGCACAGCCAAGGAAACAACCCAGAAAATTAATAGGCAACCAACGAATGGGAAAAGATAGTTGCAAATGACATATCAGATAAAGGGTTGATATCCAGAATCTACAAGGAACTCCCCAAACTACACGCCCGAAAAACAAACAACCCAGTGAAGAAATGGGCAGAGGATATGCACAGACACTTCTCCAAAGAGGACATCCAGATGGCCAACAGACGCATGAAACAATGCTTAGCATCGCTCCTCATCAGGGAAATACAAATCAAAACCACACTGAGATACCACCTCATTCCAGTCAGAGTGGCTGTAATGAACAAATCAGAGAACTCTAGATGCTGGCGAGGATGTGGAGAAACGGGCACCCTCCTACACTCTTGTTGGGAATGTAAACGGGTACAGCCCCTCTGGAAAACAGTGTGGAGGTTCCTAAGGAAACTAACAATAGAACTTCCCTATGACCCAGCAATAGCACTGCTAGGAATTTACCCAAGGGATACAGAAATGCTGATGCATAGGAGCACATGTACCCCAATGTTCATAGCAGCACTCTCAACAGTAGCCAAAACCTGGAAAGATCCTAAGTGTCCATCAACAGATGAATGGATCAAGAAGATGTGGTTTATCTATACCATGGAATACTACATGGCAATGAGAAACAATGAAATCCGGCCATGTGTAGCAATATGGATGGACCTTGAAGATGTTATGCTGAGAGAAGTAAGTCAGGCAGAGAAAGACAAATATCATATGTGTGCACGTATAGGAGGATTAGGAGGAACTTAACAGAGGACCAAGGGGGAGAAGAAGGGCGGAAATGGTGGGGGAAAGGGAGAGGCAAACCATGAGAGACTCTTGAATGCTGACAAAAACTGAGGACTGATGGATGTGGGGGAGAGGAGGGATGGGCATGGAGGAGGGCACTTGTGGGGATGAGCACTGGTGTTATGTGGAAACTAATTTGACAATAAACTATTTGTAAAAAAAAAAAAAGAAAGAAAGAAAAAGAAAAAAAAGTTTGAAAAAATGGTCAAAAGTCTTCCATAAACACACTACTAATGAGAAAATTTAGGGGCTGAGGGGCAAGATGGCAGAGAAGTAGGGAGATCCCTGCATTGCACTCGCCCCCATTACTCACACGGAAAACAGCTGAAGGCTTAGGAAACCTTACTGAACCCAAGAGACTGGGAGAGAAAGGACGCAGAATCCACTGAGAAAGACTTCTAATGTGAGTGTGAACTGGGGAAGATAAAATCAGGCAGGAATGGGAGACTGGAAGGACAGGGCGATCCCCATCTACCGGGAGTGAGAGGGGAAAAAGAGAGAGAGCAAAACTACTCAAGATATGGGCCCTCCCGCTGGGAAACAGAAAAACCTCCGCTCGGGGCATAGAAGGACTGTGAGCCCGAAATCTTCCCTGAGCGGCTGGGCTGTGTGCCGGCACCACTCCTTTGTTCCGTTGTATTCCCAGCGGGGCTAGATTCCTGGAGGATCTGTGTGCAGAACTCTGTGCTCCGAGCTGGCTGGAACTTTAGAGGGAAGGCTAAGGGCTTAAAACTGGGAGATTTGCCTCTGAGTCCGTGTTTCGGGTGCAGAGACACAGAGGGACCTGATTTCCTTCTCTCCAGAGGGCCAGACGCACCTAGCAGACAAGCCCGCACCCATGCTCCCCAACCAGATCTAGAGGAACTGGAGCAGCGGCTTCTGGCTCCACCCCCAGGGCTAGGCAAGAGGCTTGGAATTGACCTGAGGTGATCACCTGCCAGGTTGTGGCTGCGGTTTCAGTCAGGCGTGCGGACTGCACTTGAAAACTAGCCGGCCTTGGTTAAAGAGTGCGACCCACCAACACGGGAGTTTACACACCCAAAAAAGCAAGGTGCAGCGCTCGGTTCAAGAAGGGACTGGTGCACCGCCACTCTCCTCATCATAACCTCTAAGGCAGAACTCCCGCCTGACACATTGGATCACACAACGCGATCCATTCTAGAGAACAACACTCCACTTTTATTTTATTTTATTTTATTTACCTATTTTCCCGGAACACTGACCAGATTAACTTTGCTCACCGGCTTGCTTAAACAGACACATTCCATTCTGTAGATGTAAATTCTACACCTATCAACACTTTCATCTCTTTCTCTCAGGAGTAATTCGACTATATAGTCTCTCTGGATAACACCAGTGTCCATCTCTCACCTATCCAACCATATTCCACCCCTTCGCTCTTTGAAATGAGCTTCTTATCCCTCCTACATGTTCATTCTATTCCCAACTTTGCCTCATCCTGGCCCTGTCTTCCCTCTCTTTCTCTATGCTCTTCAACAAGCACTGCATACACACGGCTATTTAACTGCAGCTGGGAAATCCCGTTATATGCTTTAAACTGTTCTTTGTGCATCGGTTTTCTTCTTTTTTCCTTTTCTTTTCTTCTTTTTGACTCTTTTATGTATTTTTTTACTCTATTATTCCCTCTCCATCCTCCGTCTTTTCTCTTAACTTTTTCGTTTTCCCTCTTGGTTTGCATGTTAGTTGAATTTGTCTGTGCATTTGGGTGCTCCTGCTCCCTGTGTATTTGTCTGTCTGTTTTCTTCTCCGGGGCTAACTCAAGAAACAAGCCAGAATACACAAGGTGGAGACTCCCAAATATCACTGCGAGTAGGAAAGTAAAATAACCAAGGTCTCAACAAGAGAGACCAAGAGATACCATTCAAAAAAGTCTTTCTGAAAGGATAAGTCCTGGACAGTCAAAGAGTCTTCTTGGATACAGCAGCGCTCATAGGAGCAGAGAGCATAACAAGTCTTTAAAACTAACAAGAGCCAGAAGGCGAACTAAAATGACGAAAGCAAAGAGCTCTCCTCCCAAGAAATTCCAAGAAGAATTGACAGCTAATGAACTGATCAAAACAGATATAAGCAGCATAACTGAACAAGATTTTAGAATAATAATCATAAAATTAATAGCTGGGCTTGAAAAAAACATAAGGGACATCGAAGAATTATGGCTACAGACAAAATGGAGAATATAAATAGGCATGAAAATTTTAAAAAAGCAATAAATGAGATACATAATAAATTAGAAGCCTCCAATGAACACATTGAAGAGGCAGAAAGGAGAATAAGTGATTGAGAAGACACCATTATAGAAAAACAAGAAGCTAACAAAAAAAAGAGACAAACTGATCCAGGAACAGGAAAGAAGAGTTTGAGAGCGCAGCGATATAGTCAAACGCAACAATATCCGTATCATAGGAATAGCAGAAGAGGAAGAGAGAGGGAAAGGTGCTGAAGGAGTCCTGGAACAAATTATAGCAGAGAACTTCCCCGACCTGGGAAAGGAAGTTAACGATGAAATACAAGAGGCTCAGAGGAATCCCCTCAGATGTAACTTGAATCGATCTTCTACAAGGAATATCATAGTAAAAATGGCAAAATATAAAAACAAAGAGAAAATTCTGAAACCAGATAGAGAGAAAAGGGACCTAACATACAAAGGGAAACCTATTAGAGTGGTGACAGACCTATCTACTGAAACTTGGCAGGCCAGAAAGGAATGGCAGGAGATCTTCAGTGTGATGAACAGTAAAAATATGCAGCCAAGAATCCTCTATCCAGCAAGCCTATCATTCAAAATAGAAGGAGAGATAAAAACATTTCGAAATAAACAGAAATGGAAAGAATTTGTCACCACTAAGCCAGCCCTACAAGAAATCCTGAGGGGGATGCTCTAAAGGAAAGGTTGCAAGGAA
>JAESUZ010003227.1:0-74351 GCA_017311185.1 Proteles cristata cristata | reverse complement strand
TGGTTCCATACAAATTTTTGGATAGTTTGTTCTAGTTTTGAGAAGTATGCTGGTGCAATTTTGATTGGGATTGCATTAAATGTGTAGATTGCTTTGGGTAGTAATGACATTTTAACTATATTTATTCTTTCAATCCATGAGCATGGAATGTTTTTCCATTTCTTTGTGTCTTCCTCAATTTCCTTCATAAGTTTTCTATAGTTTTCATCATACAGATCTCTTATATCTTTGGTTAGGTTTATTCCTGGGTATTTTATGGTTTTTTGTGCAATTGTGAATGGGATCTGTTTCTTGATTTCTCTTTCTGTTGCTTCATTGTTGGTGTATAAAAATGCAACTGATTTCTGTATGTTGATTTTGTACCCTGAACGTTGCTATTGTACCCTGCAAATGAATTCTTGGATCAGTTCTCTAGGCTTCTCGTGGAGTCTGTTGGGTTTTCTATGTAGAGTATCATGTCGTCTTCAAAGAGTGAAAGTTTGACTTCTTCTTTGCCAATTCTGATGCCTTTTATTTCGTTTTGTTGTCTGATGGCTGATGATAGGACTTCCAGCACTATGTTAAACTACAGTGGTGAGAGTGGACATCCCTGTCGTGTTCCTGATCTCAGAAGGAAAGCTCTCAGTTTTTCTGCATTGAGGATGATGTTAGCTGAGGGCTTCTCATAGATGTCTTTTATGATGTTTAAGTAAGTTCCTTCTATCCTGACTTTCTCGAGGGTCTTTATTAAGAAGGGATGCTGTATTTTGTCAAGTGCTTTTTCTGCATCTATCGACAGGATCATATGGTTTTTATCTTTTCTTTTGTTGATGTGATGGATCACATTGATTGATTTGCGAATGTTGAACCAGCCCTGTAACCCAGGAATGAATCCCACTTGATCTTGGTGGATCATTCTTTTTATGTGCTGTTGAATTCGATTTGCAAGTATCTTGTTGAGGATTTTTGCATCTGTATTCATCAAGGATATTGGCCTGTAGTTCTTTTTTGCTGGGTCTCTGTCTTGGGAATCAAAGTGATGCTGGCTTCGTAGAATGAGTCGAAGTTTTCCTTCAATTTCTATTTTTGGAATAGCTTGAGAAGAATGGGTATTAATTCTGTTTTAAATGTCTGGTAGAATTCCCAAGGAAAGCCATCTGGCCCAGGGCTCTTATTTGTTGGGAGATTTTTGATAACTGATCGATTTCCTCACTTGTTATGGGTCTGTTCAGGTTTTCTATCTCTTCCCATGTGAATTTTGGTAGTGAGTGTGTGTTTAGGAATTTGTCCATTTCTTCTAAGTTGTCCAATCTGTTGGCATATAATTTTTCATAGTATTCCCTGATAATGGCTTGTATTTCTGAGGGGTTGGTTGTAATAAGTCCATTTTCATTCATAATTTTGTCTATTTGGGTGATCTCTCTTTTCTTTTGGATAAGTCTGGCTAGAGGTTTGTCAATTTTGTTTACTTTTTCAAAAAACCAACTCTTGGTTTCATTGATCTGTTCAATTGTTTCTTTGGTCTCTATGTTGTTTATTTCTGCTCTGATTTTTACTATTTCTCTTCTTCTGCTGGGTTTGGGGCATTCTTGTTGCTCTGCCTCTAGTTCCTTTAGGTGAGCTGTTAGATTTTGGACTTGTGCTTTTTCTAATTTCTTGAAATAGGCCTGGAGTGCAATGTACTTTCCTCTTAGGACTGCCTTTGCCGCATCCCATAGAGTTTGGATTGTTGTATTTTCATTTTCATTTGTTTCCATATATTTTTTAATTTCTTCTCTAATTGCCTGATTGGCCCATTCATTCTTTAGTAGGGTGTTCTTTAACCTCCATGTTTTTGGAGGTTTTCCAGACTTCTTCCTGTGATTGATTTCAAGTTTCATAGCATTGTGATCTGAAAGTGTGCATGGTATGATTTCAATTCTTTTGTATTTTTTGATGGCTGCTTTATGTCCCAGTATGTGATCTATCTTGGAGAATGTGCCATGTGCACTTGAGAAGAAAGTAAATTCCATAGCCTCAGGATGTAGAGTTCTAAATCTATCTGTCAAATCCATCTGGTCTAGTGTGTCATCAAGTCCATTGTTTCTTTAGTGATTTTCTGTCTATTTGATCTATCCATTGCTGTTAGTTGAGTATTAAAGTCCTCTGCTATTAGCACATTCTTATCCATAAGATTGCTTCTGTTTTTGTTTAATTGTTTTATGTATTTGGGTGCTCCCATATTTGGTGTGTAGACACTTACAATTGTTAGAGCTTCCTGATGGACAGACCCTGTAATTATTATATAATGCCCTTCTTCATCCCTTGTTACTGTCTTTACTTTAAAGTCCAGTTTGTCTGATATAAGTATGGCAACTCCAGCTTTCTTTTAACTTCCAGTAGCATGATAGATATTTCTCCATCCCCTTACTTTCAATCTGAGGGTGTCCTCCTGTCTAACCTGAGTTTATTATAGACAGCAAATAGATTGATTTTGTTTTTTTATCCATTCTGCTACCCTGTGTCTTTTGATTGGAGCATTTAGTCCATTTACGTTCAGTGTTATTATTGAAAAATATGGGTTTTGAGTCATTGTGTTTTCTGTAGGATTCATGCTTGTGGTTATGTTTCTGGTACCTTGTGTTCCTTGCAATGTTTCCCTCATAGAGTCCCCGTTAGGATTTCTTGTAGGGCTGGTTTAGTGGTGATGAATCCTTCAATTTTGTTTAATTGGGAAGACTTTTATCTCCTATTCTGAATGACAGGCTTGCTGGATAGATGATTCTAGGCTGCATATATATTCTGTTCATCACATTGAAGATTTCCTGCCATTCCTTTCTGGCCTTCCAAGTTTCGGTAGATAGGTCTGTAACTACTCTGATAGGTCTCCCTTTGTATGTTAGGGCCCTTTCATCTCTAGCTGCTTTTAGAATTCTCTCTTTGACCTTATATTTTGTCAGTTTCACTATGATATGTCATTCAGAAGACCGATTCAAGTTATTTCTGAGGGGAGTTCTCTGTGCCTCTTGGATTTCATTGTCTGTTTCCTGCCCCAGATTCGGAAAGTTCTCTACTATAATATGTTCAAGAATCCTTTAGCACCTTTCCCTCTCTCTTCCTCTTCTGGAATTCCTATGATATAGATATTGTTACATTTGACTGTATCACTGAGCTCTTGAAATTCCCTTTTGGTTTCCTGGATCAGTTTTTGTCTCTTTTTCTCAGCTTCCTCTTTTTGTATAATTGTGTCTTCTAATCACTTCTTCTCCTCTCTGCCTCTTCAATCTGTGCATTGGACGCCTCCATTTTTTTAAATTTCTTTTTGTTTTATGTATTTCTGAGAGAGAGACAGAGACAGCATGAACAGGGGAGGGTCAGAGAGGGAGGGAGATACAGAATCCGAAGCAGGTTCCAGGTTCTGAGCTGGCTATCAGCACAGAGCCCGACACGGGGCTTGAGCCGAAGTTGGATGCTTAACTGAGTGAGCCACCCTTGCCCCTGGACGCCTCCATTTTATTATGCATCTCATTTATAGCATTTTCAAATTCATCACAACTATTTTTAAGCTCCATAGTCTTTGTAGCAGTAGTTTCTCTGATGTGTTCCAAGCTTTTTTCAAGCCCAGTGATTAAGTCTATGACTATTATTCTAAATTCTTGTTCAGTTATGTTGCTTATATCTATTTTGAGCAGTTCTTTAGCTGTCATTTCTTCCTGGAATTTCTTTGGAGGAGAGTTCTTCCATTTCATCATTTTGGCTAGCTTTCTCTCTCTTGTTAGTTTTAAAAGCTTGTTATGTGCTCTGCACCTGTGAGTACTGCTGTGTTAAAGAGGGCTCTTTGACTATCCAGGGCCTGTCCATTCAGGAAGTGTTCTGTGAATGGTGTGTCTTGTTTCCTCTTATTGAGACTTTGGTTATTTTATTTCCCTACTTGTAGTGGTATTTGGGACTCTCCACCATGTGTACTTTGGCTTGTTTCTTGAGTTAGCCCTGGAAAAGAAAACAGACAGACAAACACACAGGGATCAAAGGCACACAAATGCACAGACAAATCCAACAAGCAAGGAAAGCAAAAGGGAAAAAGAAAAAGAAAATAAGAAAAAGAAGAAGAAAGAAAAGGAGAAAAAGAAAAAGGCCAAAAAACCCCACAAAAACAAAAGACAAAAGACAGTCTAAAAGCATAAAACCAGAATTCCAGCTACAAATAGAGAGCAGGTTGTATGTAGTGCCCATGGAAGAGCATATACAAAGAGAGACATGTTAGGGCAGGGAGGAAGCAAAATTGGACGATGGCCAGAGAGACTAAGAGGCTTAATTCAGAGAGAGAAAGAGGAGAATATGGTAGGAGGCGAGGAGGAGGAAACGAGTATAGTGTTACTCAGAGAAGCTATATGGTCTGATTACTCCGGAGAGAGAGAGAGGTAGAAAGGTAGTGGTGGAGGTGTAGAATATACATCTAGAGAATGGATTAAATGTGAGTCTTTAAGCAAACCAATGACCAGAGTGCCCCATCCAGCAGAGTGGAGGGATACGAATGAGACAAGGGGAGAATATATCTGAATAGAAAGAATTGACCTAGAATTGATCAAGGCAGTGCATCCATGTTGGTCTTGCCCAGGCTCTGGTTAAAAAAAAAAAAAAAGGAACTCTGTAGTGGGGATGGGCATGGTTTGGTCTGGTTGGGCCTAACCTCCACTGTGGTCCTGCCGGCCACTCCCTAGGTCCCACCTTGGTGGTTGTGGGTAGTAAAATGGCAGTGCCCTAGTCATCTCTGGAACTAAGCGTTGCAAATCACTCCCTTGGGTCCGATCTCCCTGTGTCGCGGGTGCAGCCAAGTTGGGCCTTGTTCTATGTCTCAAGCCCCACCTCATTTCCAGGTTCCAGTCTGCGAGCTTTATTGATACCTCCGGAAACACAGTCCCACAGGTTTTCTGCTTTCCTGCCACCAGGGATCTCAGCCGCTTCCCTGCTGCCAGGGATTGGGCTGGGAGAGCAGTGGCGCAGCCTGGGATCAGACGCTTCCTCACCGCCAGGGATCGGGCCAGGAGAGCATCAGCGCAGTTTCTTCTGGCGCTGCCTGGGACCGGTGCACCCAGTTCAAAGTCAGCACCCCGGCTAGAACTAAGAACAATCTCCATCTGAGCCAAGGTTTTTCTCTCCTCCAGGGACAGTTCTATGAGCAGCTTCAGCTGCTCTTTCTTTTCCCTTTGACTCCCCACAGCTCCCCACGAAGGGGACTCCCTCCATGTCTCCTGGTCCCAGCCCATTTTTATCTTTCCCAGTTTGCACTCACGCTCATATGAGGTTTCCTTCCCAGTGTACTCTGTCTCTTTTTCTTCTCAAACTCCTGTGGCTCAGTGTCCTATGACTTCAGGCCTTCTCTGTTTGAGAGATGGGGGCGAGTGAAATGCACAGAATTCCCTACTTCTCCGCCATCTTGCCTCCTCTCCTAAATGTTTACTTATTTTTGAGAGACAGAGTGCAAGCAGGGGAGCGGCAGAGATGGGGGACACAGAATCCAAAGCAGGCTTCGTGTCTGTGCTGACAGTTCAGAGCCTGACACGGGGTTCAAACTCATGAACTGGGAGATCATGACCTGAGGTGAAGTCAGACGCTTAATTGACTGAGACACCCAGATGCCCCTAACCCATTCAAGCATCAGCAGTAAATCCCTAACCTTATTTATCATCTAAATCAAATGTGGATGAGATTCAAGGTGTAAAATCTTCTGCCGCTGTGGACCTGTGAAACCATAAATATTATCTGCTTCTAAAATACAGTCTGTGGGACTGACAATAGGGTAGACATTCCCATTCCAGAAGGGAGAAATTGGAAAGAAGACAGTTGTCCTGATTGCAAGCAAGCCTGAAACCTAGCAGGGCAAATTCCATTAGATTTTAAGGCTCGAGAATTATCTTTTTTGGGTTGATTCTCTGTCCTTTGACCCACTGGTGTGTGTGGCAGGCTCACCCTTGAGGCCCTGGAAATTAGCAGTCTGGCCCACTGAAATTGAGGATTCAGCCTTTTCCCCCTGGGGTCTTGCCAGGAGCCGCACCAGCCTCTCTGGATGGCAGTCACAGCAAGGAAATGGCAGTGTTGGCAGCTCCTGCCATGAGAAATGAAAACTGGTATCTCCTTCTGCTACTACTGGCTCATGTTGGATATAAGCCTGCTGGTATTGATCAGGCCTCACAATATTCCATATGAGACCATATTCTGAATACAGATACCTCATAAGGAAAAGCATATTCCTGCCTTTGCAAGAGAGATTTTAGATGAAAGCTCCGTGGATGATTGTCAAAAGGCTCTTCCTATGGGCCTTGCAGATCCAAGACTTAGACAATAAAGGGGGTTAAGAACACAAGAGTTACAATTGAGCCTGGCCCCGAGACAAAGAGCCTAATTTAAAGTTAAGGTACAGATAAGGGCAGAACATAAGTTACTACATATATCTTTGCTAATTGGTGAAGCATAGCAATTGCTTCCTCAAGGCCTACATTCCACAAACACCCTCCCTTACACTGGCAGCTGGGATGAGGATAGATAGAGTAGCTAAACCATAACCCAGGGACAAAGACTGACATATTTACGGCCCCCATGGTGCTTGCACTTTCAGCATCAAGGAAAAGTCTCACTCAAGCAATTTAGGAACAAGCCTAATATACATTCTTCCTCTTGTGATTAAAAATTGTCTAGAGGCCCACCCATGCAAACTAAGATAAGTTTGTTAGAACCTTAATCTGGGGGAATGACGTCAAGAATATGGGGAGGTTCTGCAAGAATACTTTTGTAACGCCTGTTTCTGTACACCTTCCGATGATCAAAGCATCTTATTACAAATAATTAGCCCCTGTAAAAATTCTGTCTTCTGATGTCATATTATCATTGAACCTCAAAATAAAGACACCAAAAACCGAAAGGACAGAGATGCTTGCCTGGTGATCAGAAAGAATCTCGAGGCTCTCTCATTCTCTTTCGCCGACACCGTCCATCCTTCAGGGACCCCTGGACCTGTCAGAGCCGGCGCGGCCTCCGACAGGGTCTGTCTCCTCTGGGCCTATAGTGGCTGCAGCAGTCCTGCTGACTCTGAATTGCCTTGAGGTCATTCCTCCCTTTTCTTGAAGGATAACACCTGCTGACAGTGAACCTGCTGCTAGAACTTCATCTCTATTCCTGGTTTCTGCTGATTTGGCTTATTAGGGTCTGTGAGTCATGCCTGTGATCTCTTATTCAAAAGACTGTCCGGCCATAACCTTGGTGTTGCCCCCTGAACATGCTTTCACATTTTGTTATATGTATAGGCTAAGATTGTTCCAAATCTTGAAGTTCTCGTTCCTTTTTGCTTAACAATTCCTTCTTCAATCTATCTTTCTCCTCTCTCATTTTACTATGAGCAGCAAGGAGAAGCCAAGCTCTACCTTCAACACTGGTTAGAAATCTCCTTTGCTAAATATGCAGGTTTGGCACTTACAATTTTTACCTTCCATCTGACACTAGGACACAATTCATCCAAGTTATTTTTTACTTTATATCAATCAAATTCTGTCCAGTTTCTAATAACATGCTCCTCATTTCTTTCTGAGATCTCACCAGAATCCCCTCTAATATCCTTATTCCTACCAATAGTCTCTTCAAGGCAATCTAGGTTTTTTCTAGCATGCACCTCAAAACTCTTCCACATCTTTGCCCATTCCCAGTTGTTTTCTTAATTTTTTATTTTTTTAAATGTTTTTGTTTAATGTTTTATTTATTTCTAGGAGAGAGAGACAGACAGCATGAGCAGGGGAGGGTCAGAGAGAGAGAGGGAGTCACAGACTGAAACAGGCTCCAGGCTCTGAGCTGGCAGTCAGCACAGAGCCCGACGCGGGGCTCGAACCCACGAACCGCGAGATCATGACCTAAGCGAAAGTCGGACGCTCAACCGACTAAGCCATCCAGGCGCCCCTGTTTTCTTAATTTTTTAAAATATGTACTTATTTTTGAGAGAGAGGGAGAGAGAGAATGATCAGGTGAGGGGCAGAGAGGGAGACACAATCTGAATCAGGCTCCAGGCTCTGAGCCGTCAGCACAGAATCCTCTGCAGGACTTGAACTCACAAACCATAAGATCATGACCTGAGCCGAAGGCTAAACACTTAACTGATTGAGCTACCCAGGCTTCTTCCCATTCCCAGTTTTAAAGCCACTTCTAGGGCCTCCTGCATGGCTGTCAGTTTAGTGTCCGACTCTTGTTTTCGGCTCAGTGATCCCAGGGTTGTGGGATTAAGTCCCGAATTGGACTCCCCTGCTTAACATTCTTTCTCTCCCTCTTCCCCTTTCCCCTGCTAGCTCTCTCTCTATATATATCTCTCTAAAATTAAAAAAAAAATGAAGCCATTTCCATATTTTTATGTATCTGTTACAGCAACATCCCACTTCTTGGTTACCTAAATCTCTATCAGTGTGCTAGGGCTGCCATAACAAAATACCACAGACTTGTGGCTTAAACAGTGGAAATTTATTTTCCCACATTCTGAAAGCTTAAAGTCCAAGTTCAAGATGTTGGCAAGTTTGGTTTCTTCCAAGGCTTCTTCCTTTGGCCTGTAGGTCCCCAACTTCTTACTGTGTCTTCACATGATCTTTCCTCTTTTTGTGCATCCCTGATGTCTCTTTGTGTGTCCCAATATCCACTTTTTTATGAGGACAACAGTCAGGTTGTATTGGGGTCCACCCATATGGTGGCTTGATTTTAATTTAATCACATCTTTAAAAACCTAATATCCAAATATGGTCACATTCTGAGGTACTAGGGGTAAGGCTTCAACATATGAATAGGGCTGGATGCAGTTTAACCCATACCAATCACTCAGCATGAATAATCAGCTGCAGAACCTGTTAGTTTTGCCTGCATAATAATATTGTGTTCCTCCTAGTACTATGAAGTATTCCTTCGACAGTCCCAAATGGAGCCCTGCCTTCTGTTTCATGAAGGTGGGTACTGGCGTGAGCTCATAGTTCTCACCAATTGCCAAGGACACACAATGGCCATCATCACTTTCCATCTTCAGGAATTAAGACAGGTGAGACAGAATGATAAGGGGCAGCTTTTGTAGCAGCCCTTATTTTCACTATACTGTAATTGGTTTTGGAAGTTTCAGAGCAGATAGCAGAAACTACACATCCACAGAGTATTTGTGTGGGTTGGGAAGAGGGGTTGGAGATGAGGACAAGGAGGTGGCAAGGATATTCTTTAATCATGCTGCTCGTATAAGCAAACCACAGAGACTGATGTGGGGTTACCAAGTTAATTATCTTGTGAGGACTCCCAGGTATTTTCACAAGAACTTTGCCCATGGAACTTGGTAGATACTCTACTGACTCTAAAAGCCAATTCAGCAGCACCTGGGTGGCTCATTCTGCTAAGCATCTGACTTCGGCTCAAGTCATAATCTCGCGGTTCTTGAGTTCGAGACTCGAGTCACCTGTGCTGACAGATCAGAGCCTGGAGCCTGCTTTAGATTGCGTGTCCTCCTCTCTCTCTGCCCCACCCCTGCTCATGCTCTGTCTTTCAAAAATGAATAAGCATTAAATTTTTTTAAAAAATATAAGCCAATTCAATAGTGACAAGAATATAGTCAGAATTTCATAACTCAAATACTTTATTTTTTTTCTTTTTTTTTTCAAATACTTTGTATTCATAATGCACTTAGGGCTTTTAAACATTCCCACGTTAAAACATTCCTATACTTAACGTGATCATCTCAACCAACTCATGAAGTAGGTGAGAGGAAAGGTATTGAAACCCTCAATTCAGATGAACAAATGGAGACACAGTATTACCCAAGGTTAAAGAGCCAGTAAATAGCCAACCTAGGTCTTGAACCCATGTCATTGATTCCTAACCTTTTTTTTTTTTTGTAATTAAAAAAATTTGAGTATAGTTGACATATAGTTCCTGGCCTTTTATTTTTTATGTATGTATGTATGTATGTATGCATTTATTTAAATAGATACAACTTCATTAATATCAAAGTAGATTGTAAGACGACAAGTATTACTAGAGATAAAAAAGAAGACTTAATAAAGATAGGAGATTCAATTTAAAAGGAAAATACAGGGGCGCCTGGGTGGCTTAGTCAGTTAAGCGTCCGACTTTCACTTAGGTCATGATCTCGCGGTTCGTGGGTTCGAGCCCCGCGTCGGTCTCTGTGCTGACTGCCAGCTCAGAGCCTGGAGCCTGTTTCAATCTGTGACTCCCTCTCTCTCTGACCCTCCCCTGCTCACGCTGTCTCTCTCTCTCTCTCCTAGAAATAAAAAATAAATAAATAAAATAAAAGGAAAATACAATTTAAAATTACATCTAATAACTGACAGAACTATAGGAAAATACACAATGCTATAGTAATGGGGGATGCAATAAATAATGGTGAGCACAGACAATGATAAAATATACCAGTAAGTGTAATCTACATATGTCTAAAAAACCTTTCATTCATTTATTTTAATTTTAATTGCAGTATAGTTAACATACAGTGTTAAATTAGTTTCAGGTATATAATATAGTGAGTTGACACTTCCATACATCACCCTGTGATTATCACAAGTGCATTCCTTTTTTTTTTTTAATTTTTTTAATGTTTTATTTATTTCTAGGAGAGAGAGAGAGACAGTGTGAGCAAGGGAGGGTCAGAGAGAGAGGAAGTCACAGATTTGAAACAGGATCCAGGCTCTGAGCTGGCAGTCAGCACAGAGCCCGACGCGGGGCTCGAACCCACGAACCGCGAGATCATGACCTAAGCAAAAGTCGGACGCTTAACCGACTAAGCCGCCCAGGCGCCCCCACAAGTGCATTCCTTAATCCCCATAACCTGTTTAGCTCATTCCCCCATCCACCTGGCCTCTGGTAACCATCAGATAGTTCTCTATACTAAGAGTGTTTCTTGGTTTGTCTCTCTCTTTGTTTTTCTCTTTGCTTATTTGTTCTGTTCCTTAAATGCCGCATGAGTGAAATCATTTGGTATTTGTCTTTCTCCAACTGACTTACTTCATTTAGCATTATATTCTCCAGCTCCATCCATGTTGTTGCAAATGACAAGATTTCATTATTTTTCTTCCTGAATAGTATTCCATTATCACATCTTCTTTGTCCACTCAACTGTCAGTGGATACATGGGTGGCTTCCATAATTTGGCTTTTGTAAATAATGCTGCAATAAATATCAGGATGCATGTATTCGTTTGAATTAGTGTTCTTGTATTAAAAAATGGGCAGAAGACATGAACAGACATTTCTCCAGAGAGGACATATAGATGGTCAGCATACACATGAAAAAAAATGCTCAACCTCATTCATCATCAGGGAAATGGAAATGAAAAACCACAATGAGGTATCACCTTACACCTCTCAGAATGGCTAAAATAAAAAATACAAGAAACAACACGTGTTGGCAAGGATACAGAGAATGGGGAACCCTTTTGTACTGTTGGTGGGAATGCAAACTGCTATGGCCACTGTGGGAAACAGTATGGAGGTCCCTCAGAAAGTTAAAAATAGAACTACCCTGGAGTCCACTAATCACACTACTGGGTATTTACCCCCAAATTCTAATTCTTGGCCTTTTAACTGTAGAGCTCCAACATAGTTTATTGTGATTTATACTTGTGACAAGCGAATGTTTAGGCTCTCTGCAGCGATGCAAGAATTTTAAAATGTTCTGAACTGAAAGAAATAACTTAGTTACCATGATTGTTCCCTTCCATGACTTTTTTCTTTTCTTTGAGGACTCACATCTTTGAGGTGTTGTTTCAGTGGGTGGTTGGGATAGTTGCAGTGGAGAAGTATGAAGAGAATTGAAAAGTTATTGCTTCTTTGTGATGGGGCAAAAGTTAGTTTAGCTCCTTATTTACAACAAGAATAGCTCTCACACTTTCTTTAGAAAATTATGAAAGAGGCTCAAACTAGAGTAAGCACTGTGTCTCTTGTATAGGATTTGTCAAAAGGTGATAAGCAAAGCAGTGCTTCTCCTGAGATGTGAAAATAGTGTATTTTTTGACATGTAGAACATTACTGTATGTTGTGTTATTTATAATAGGATTTGAGAAATGTGCCTTCTTGTGTGACTACTGCAGGGTTGATTACTGTAGAGCTTGGGGAAAAAATTTGTCAGAGATGAGTCTGCCTGACTCCTGATTTTGTGGTCTTGGCAGAAGGAGCTCTGTGTTCAGAAAGAGGCCATAAAGAAAGTTTTCACCACCGGGCCAGGAGCAGCCTGTGACTTGACATCACTTTACTTCCAGGAAAGGTAAACCTGGGATAGCCAAACAGCAAGCAGGATTCTGATGGCTTACTATAGTCTGGGTTGTGGATTGCTGAGGCAGGACTGCTTATTGTGGAGGAACTGGGCTAAATAATACTGGCCCGTGTACACCAGCCAGGTCTGAGAAACCAGGCCAAATTCAGATGAGAAAGAGTCCGCATAGACCTCCATCCCCTGAGATGGAACTCCTACAGACTCCTCAGGGCCATGCCATGGGGGCTGTGTCTCCTGGCTGAGATGCTACCCCCCACCAACCACCAAATATAGAATGGTCTGCCATCCCAACATGCTTTTTCAAAAATTCTTTTCCAGCACCATTACACGTTGCAGCCATCGGCAATCCCCCTACCAGCTCCTGTTTGGGGAACCCCACCTCTTTGAAGATCTCCTGGGCTTGAAGATCTGCATCTCTCCAGATGCCTTTTTCCAGAATAACACTGCTGGTGCTGAGGTGCTGTATCAGACAGTGGGGGAGCTGAGTGGAGTGAACTCTAACACCATTCTCCTTGATATCTGCTGTGGAACTGGCAAGTGGTGGCTCAGGGCAGAATCTACATGCTGTTTAGCTTCCAAACACTATCCAGAGTCCAGGTGGGGAGGTGGTGGTAGTGGTGCAGGCATAACACCAGTGATTCAAAACCCTAAAGTACCCTCCTCTTACTTCCTCAGGTGTGATTGGTCTCTCTCTGGCTCAGTATACCTCCCAGGTCCTTGGGATTGAGTTGGTGGAGCAGGCAGTAGAGGATGCCAGGTGAACTGCAGCCTTCAATGGTACACTGCTCACAGTCTGGAGAGTTGCAGTTTTTCTGTGCTGTATAAGGGGTTGTGTGGGAAAAGGGCATCTGCTAGATCCATGACTTGCACACAGGGAAGGGAGGATGTCTCGGAGTAGCTGTAATTGGGTCCTCATGGTTTTTCTGAAAGAGGTCCCAATAGCCAGTCTCCCCCCCCCCCACCTTTTTTTTCCGTACAGAAGAAGATTGTGAGGTGATGAACAAGCCTAGATGATAGGAAGAGAACTTGACAAAACTTTGGATAATATAGAAGAGCCTTCTTGACATTAAACTCATGAGGCATAACATAATATGATAGGTTTCAAATAATTTTTAGCAACAGAACCTTTTCTTTGAACAAAATCTTATGCCAAAATACAGTACAGAACACAGATCCCTTTGTTCCCTGTACCCTACCTGCAAACAACTCTGGAGGCTCTGTGAAAGTCTCTAATAGAGCAGAAAGAGCACTTGAATAAAAGTCAAGGTTTTCTTCTTGGTAGAAGTACTTATGTGGTATGGTATGTGTCACTAAGTTTTAAAATAACTCAAGCTGAAAGGCCTACTGAGATATTGCAAGGAAAAGTGCTTTGGCGAAAACCAAGCAGGTCCAAAAGCATTTCTTTCACTGTTATTCAGAGGTGTGCCAGATCCAAAGGGAAGATGGCAGAGCCCTGGCTCCTGTACATTTCTGTAAAGTTGAAGCCCCACTCCCCCCCACCCCATTCCTTTAGTGCTGAGCTTGACTTTTGAATTCTGTCACATGGGCCTCTCTTCTGCAGTCCTCACCAACTGTGAATTCCACACTGGTCGAGCAGAGAAGATTTTGCCACAGCTACTAAAGTTGAAGGAAGATGGGCAGTTCATTGTTGCTGTGGTGAACGCAGCCTGGGTGGGGCTGTGTAAGGATGGATAGCTTTCCTGTTACAGAACTAGTTGGGTGTTCTCATGATGTCCAACACCTTCAGTCCCTTACTCCCTTACTATGCTAAGTGTGTTCTCAGTGGCCTGGCTCTGATCCTACTTTTCCTCTATTCCTAAGCAATTCTAGGTGCTGACCAGTTGGTAGTTTCTGATAACCCAGACCATGATAGTTTAATCATATCAATAGCAATGTGTTTCTTTCTTCAGATCACCAGGTGGTTCAAGCCATTCGAAACTGCAGAACTATCCACACACTAATTTTTGTTTCCTGCAAGCCCCATGGAGAAACCACAAGGAACATCGCTGAGTGAGTCTTGACTTCCCTTTTAATTTTCTCCTGATAATGAAAGTATTTCATACTTACTATACAGATTTAGAAAACACAGCGTAATATAATATATAACACGTATAAAGTAATCCATACTTATTATATAGATTTAGAAAACAGAGTAATAGGATAGAATAGAATATAAATAAACAGAAAAAAGTCATTATAGTATCATCAACAGTCAGCTATAGGGCCAGGTCTTGGGTAAGACAAGTAAAGCAACTCACTTTGGGTGTAAAATTTAATAAGAAGGTGCACAAAATCTCAGTCATTAAGGTACATTTTTATTGCAGTATTTTCAAAAATCAAAATTAGTCCAAGAAATCTATTATGAGAAACATATTAAGATTTAAGAAAAAAAAAAAAAAAGGCAAGATCTACTCCTGTGCTTGCTAAACCCTGCCTCAGTGACCTTACTCTAATCCTGGTCCTGGTTCCAGTGAAATCTTATTTATCAAAGTAGGCAACCAGGCTGCAGGTTGTTTCCAGTTTAATTTTCTAATTTGATTTTCCAAAATATTTCATTAACGTATTTGTCTTGATTACTGAGTTTTTTGGCACCCTCTTAAATTTTTTACCCAAGGTAAATGTCACTTGCTTTACTCCAGTTCTGGCCCTGGTCAATTATTTGATTTTTCAAATGTTTTCTTCCTTCTCTCCCTCTCCCTCTCCCTCCCCCTCCCTCTCCTTTTTACATTTGCAAAACAATTTCTAATATTCAAACAACATAAGTGGGTATGAAGTACAGATGATCTACCTGGATGAAACAAATGAGAATTAAAAATAAATGAATAGAGCTTTCAAGTCAATGAGCTGAAAAAAGAGTAATAAACCTAAAAGAAACTGAAGAGAAAAATCAATAATGTTGAACAGAATCCAGAAATTAATGAACTTATAGACCTGACAAATAAATAAGAAAGTGTTATTGGAAGAAGAAAATAAAATAGATAAATCTAATCAAGAATATGAAAGAATAAAACATAAAAATATAAAGCCTTAAAAGAGAAACAGAGCATAGCTACAGATATAAAGCATTTTTTTAGGTTTATTCATTTGTTTTGAGAGAGACAGAGAGAGCACAAGTGGGGGAAGGCCAGAGAGAGAGGGAGAGAGGTAGAATCCCAAGCAGTCTCCACGCAATTAGTGTGGAGAGCCTGATTTGGGCCTCAAACTCACAAAACCATGAGATCATGACCTGAGCAAAAATCAAGAGTCAGACCCTTAGCCGACTGAGCCACCCAGGCGCCCCAAATTTTTTAAAATTGTAAGAAAATACTTTGGGGGCACCTGGGTGACTCAGTCAGTTGAGCATCCAGCTTCGGCTCAGGTCATGATCTCACAGTTTGTGGGTTTGAGCCCTGTGTTGGGCCCTGTGCTGACAGCTAGCTTGGAGCCTGGAGCCTGCTTCGGATTCGTGTCTCCCTCTCTCTCTGACCCTCCCCTGCTCACGCTGTCTCTCTCTCTCTCTTTCTCTCTCTCTCTCTTTCAGAAATAAAAAAAAAAAGAAAATACTTTGTACAACTCACATGTAATATATTTGAAAACCTAGATGGGCAATTTTCTGGGAAATGCAAATGGATAATAATAATTGCAAGTAAACGTAAACAGACCAGTAACCATAGAAAAGAGTTCAGAAAGTTGTTAAAGAGCTTCTTTTCTCAAAAATAAAAGCATGAGGACCATATTTTTTCAGTCTTATTTCCTTGTCTTTTCTTGCTCATTTACCTCTTCCAGTTGTCCTTTAATTTTATTATACTGTTTAAAAATGTTTTTGAGGGGCACCTGGGTGGCTCAGGTGGCACCTCACATCAGTGGGGAAAAGATAGGCTATTCAGTAAATGATGGTGAACAACTGGGTAGCCAGGGTGGAAAAAAGCATTTGGATGTATATCTCACATTGTATACTAGAAGAAATTACAAAGCAGTCAGAGATTTAATTGTAAAAAAGGGAAACCATAAATGTACCCTAGGAAATCATAAAATTTCTTTATAGAGTGCAGAAACCCTTTCTAACTATGAAAATTCAGAAGCCATATAATAAAAGGTTGTTAAGTTTGCCTACATAAAAAGTAACTCCTCCCTTTGTTACACTACACACAGAAATGAATTCAAAATGGATTATAGAACTAAGTATAATAGTTAAAACATAGAAATAAATTTTTGTGACCTTCAGTTAGGCAAAACTTTCTTAGATATGACATAAAAAGCCCAAGCAACAACAAAATACACAAACACACACATCAAATATATGTGTGTATATAACTGGACATCATCAGAGTTAAAAAAACTTTGTGCTATAAATGATACCATCAAGAAAATGAAAAGACAACCCATTGAGTGAGGGTCGGTATTTGCAAATCATTTATCTGATAAGGGACTGATACACAAAACCAGAAATAAAAGGCCACATCTTGTATGATTCCATTTATGAAATGTGCAGAGTAGGCAGATCTCAAGAGACAGAAAGTAGATTTGTGGTTGCCTAGGGTGAAGGTTGGAGGATTGTAGAGAAGTGGAGAGTGAGGGCTAGAGTGCGTGGTACCTTCTTGGGTTAATGAAAATATTCCAAAATTGATTGTTGTGATAGATGCACAATTCTGTGAATATACTAAAAACCACTGAACCTGGGGCTCCTGGGTGGCTCAGTCAGTTAATCTTGAAATCTCTTCTTGATTTCAGCTCAGGTCATGATCTAATGGTCATGAGATTGAGGTCCAAGTCAGGCTCCGTGCAGGGTGTGGAGCCTGCTTGAAATTCTCTCTACTTCACCCTCTTTTCCTCCCGTTTGCACAAGCACTCTCTCTCTCTCCAAAAAATAAAAATAAAAATAAATAAAAAACACTGAAAAAAGAAATAAAAATAAAAACCACTGAACTGTATAAATGGGTAAGCTGTATGGTATGTGAACTATATCTTGGTAAAATAGTTTAAAATCAATAACTTGTGTGATAAAAAGCACCAAAATCAAAGATGAGAGACAACATATATCCTAGAAAATAATTGGTAGTTTATATCATAGACAAAGAGTTTTTTCCTTAATTTATAACAATCCCCTAGAAATTGATTTAAAAAAATGAACAGCACAGAAGAAAAACAGAGACATGAAAAGAAAATTTAATGTGTTTATGAACCATGAAAGGATGCTCAGTCTCTTCCATTGTAATGGAAATGCAAATTAAATGTACCCTGAGATACCACTTTTTACATCTCAGGTTGGCAGAAGTTCAAAAGTTTGATAATACAGTGTTAGCAATACTATGAATTCTAAAAGATTACTGCTCACAGTGTAAATTGGTACCATCCCTGGAGAGGGAAATTTAGTAATATAGATTATAAATGTATATATACCCTTTAAGCCAGGAATTCCATTCCTGAGGCCTTATTCTGAAAATACACTGACACATATGTAAAATAGTTACTTATCACAGTATTATAACAGCAAACAATGAAATATCCTAAACGTCTATCAGTGGGGAACTGGTTAAAGCATCTATGCTATATCCATACAATGGAATACTGTGCTGCCATAAAAAGGAATGCAAATGTTCTCCCTGTGCAGATATGGTTTAAAGGTCTCTAAGGTATGTTATTTTTAAATAACAGCTTTATTGAGATATAATTCACATAGAAAATTCGTCTATTTAAAGTGCACAATTCTGTAGTTTTTAGTATGTTCTCAGACTTGTATGGGTATCACCACTATTTCCAGAACCTTGTCATCACTTCAAAAAGAAACCCTGCACCTCTTCTCTGTTACTCCCCATTTTCCCCCAATCCCTTGGCCCTAGGCAACTACTAATCTACTTTCTATTTTTATGGCTTTGACTAACAGTTCATACAAATGAAGTCATACTACATGAGGTTTGCTAAATGTGGCATCTTTTGCTTATCATGATGTTTGCAAGGTTCATCCATGTTGCAGCATGTATCAGTATTTCACTCCTTTTTATAACTGAATAATACTTCATCTCATGGATGTATCATATTTTATATATTCACACATCAGTTGATGGACATGCGGGTTGTTTCTGTTCTTTGCCTCTTATGAATAATGCTTCTATGAGCATTCATGTGCACATTTTTGTATGGACATATGCTTTCATTTCTCTTGGGTGTCTAAGATACCTAGGAGTGGAATTTCTGGGTCATGTGGTAACTGTGTTAACCCTATGAGGAACTGCCAGACTATTTTCCAAAGAGCTGCCCTATTTTATTTTATTTTATTTTATTTTATTTTATTTTATTTTATTTATTAATTAGAGCTGCCCTGTTTTATATTTCCACCAGCGGTGTAAGAGGGTTCCAGTTTTTTGACATCCTCACCAACTCTTGTTGCTGTCTTTTTTATTATTTTCATCCTCAGGGGTGAAAAGTGGTATCTCCTTTTGGTTTTGATTTGCATTTTCCCAATGGCTAATGTTATTGAGCAGTTTTTCATGTGCTTATTGTCCATTTGTATGTCTTCTTTGAAAAAATGTCTATTCATATCCTTTGCCCATTTTTAATAGGATTGTATTTTTATTATTGAGTTTTAAGATTTCTTTGTATATTCTAGATGCAAGCCCTTTATCAGATACATGATTTGCCAAAATTGTCTCCCATTCTGTGCATTCTCTGTTCATTTTCTTGATGGTATTCTTTGAAGCCCAAAAGTATTAATTTTGAATATGTCCGACTATTTTCTTTTGTGCCTTTGATTTTGGATCTAAGGTATGTTACTAAGTGGGAATAGGAAGGTGTGCACAATTGTTTATGTAATAGTAAACTGTCTTTGGAAAAAAGGACAAAAGATGAGAATATAGATTTATATTTGCTTGTATAAGCATAAAGAAACTGGTAAATTATATAAGAAAATGATAATGGCAGCTATCTATGGTGGGGAGAACTGCAGAGATGGATCCACAGTTGGGAAGGAAACTTAACTGAATACTTTTTTATGTTATTTCATTGTTGAATAAAATGAAAATATTTACTATGTAAGACAATACATTTAAAAATGCAATGATTAAGAGTAAAGCTAGGATTCTGCTAAATCCTCTTACTAAGTAAAACAATAAATGTGGCCTCAAAAAAGCAAGAAAAATTTATTTTGAAAAGACAGTATGTACATTTAGTAGGAAAATTCAAATAATACAAAAGAGTATGGCATGAATAATGATTCTCTTTCTTGCTCCTGACCCCTAGTCATTCAAATGTCACCACTCTTACCGATTTCTTGTGTAGCCTATCAGAAATATTCTGTAACTATACAAATGTGTGTGTGTGTGCATGTATATGTGTGTGTGTGTGTGTGTATATATGTATACCATCCCTCTTTTTTTAACAAATGGAAACAGACTAAAACACTCTTCTGCACCAGGCTTTTCACTTAACACTCGATTTTGGAGATTGTTCTACAATGATGTATAATGTGCATTGATATGTACAGGTCTATTTAATTTTTTAAATAGGTTATATAGTTTTAACTTACATAAATATGTCATTTAACCAGGTCCTTGCTCTTGAATTTTAAGGTTGTTTCTACACTATTGTTACCACAATGCTGTAGTGAATATCCTTGTACATATACCTTTGCACATTTGTGCCATGTGTAGGTATATGTGATGAATAAGTGTAGGTGATAGTATATATAGTAGATAAATTCCTGTGGTGGAATTGCTGGATTAGAGGATATATGCTTTTGGGGCATCAGGGTGGCTAAGTGGGTTAAGCATCTGACTCTTGATTTTGGCTCAGGTCATGAACTCATGGTCTGAGAGGTCGAGCCCTGTGTGTTGGGCTCTGTGCCTGACAGATTATCTCTCTCCCTGTCTATCTGCTCCTCCCTGTTCTTGCTTACTCTCTCTTTCAAAATAAACAAATAAACATTTTTAAAGGATATATGCTTTTAACATTTCCAGGTATTTTCTAATAGCTCTAAAATCAACTTACCAAATAATTTTTGGGATTGCGATTGAAAGTACACTGAACTTACCAATTTAGGGAGAAATTAAAATCTTTACAGTACTTTTTATGTCCAAATATGTGGTATGTCTCTTCCATTATTCTAGTCTTATGTAATTCTCTAAAGCCATATATATGTCTTTCTTCTTAAGGTTAATACAAGATATTGTAAAGCTTTATTGGTATTATGAGACCTTTTTCATTACTTTTTCTATAGTTTATTTATTTATTTTGAAAGAGAGAGAGCACAAGCAAGAGAGGGGCAGAGACAGAGGCAGAGAGAGAGAGAATTCCAAGCAGGCACTGCGCTGATGATGCATCATCAGCACAGAGCTCAATGCAGGGCTCAAACTCATGAACCGTGAGATTATTACCTGAGCTGAAAGAAGAGTTAGACGCTTAACTGACTGAGCCACCCAGGTGCCCAATCACTACTTTTTCTAACTCGTTATTGTCAACCTTGTGTCCAGCTACCTTATTCTTTTATTAGTTTTATTTATTTTCTGGTTGATTCTCTTGCATTTTCTTGATAGCTGGCAATATGATCACCATAGCAAAAATAGTTGTTTTTTTTTTTATCTCTCCTTCTAATACATTTTCTTTATTATTACATTGGATAAGAAAACGTTCCATTATAGAAGCAATAGTGACTGTCTTGTTCCCAATTTCAATGGGGGAGTGCTCTGTAAGCTATTCAGAGTCAGCCAGGGAAACAAGAATTCTTCTGCTTTGTTGGTTTGAGAGTAAATTGGTATGACCTTTTGTAGAACAGTTTAGAGGTACATATCTTAGGGCCTTATAAACAGGCCCTTCAACTCAGCAGTTGTACTAAATAACTAAAAATGTGTGCAAAGACATAACTATTAAGGATCTTCATGGAGGGACTTTTTGAAATAGCAAAAAGTTAGAAACAGCGTATATTTCCAGTAGCAAGGGATTAGATAAATAAAGTGTTTTGCGCATATTTAATGGAATGCCATATAGCCAATAAATGTGAGGTAGTCTTACATAGTGGAGAGACGGACATGATTAACTGAAAAAAACTGGTTGTAAAGCAGTATGTACAATATGTACAGTATGACTCCATTTTAAGAAACCAATTTAAGTATACATATTTAGAAAGATATATCCTGAAAAATCAGCAGTGGTTATCCTTTGTGAGTTTAGAGGTGAATTTTTGTTCTTATTTTTGCTTGTCTGCCTTTGAAATAGGGGGAAAAATTAATCTACTTTGAAAAAACTTCAATAGAATAATTTAATTCAATAATATTTATTAATTAATTACCTGTCATACAAATCATACAGAAAGGTATATGGTTTGGGCTGCTTGCTCTATTCAGTATTGAATCCCTACTCTGTTTCACAAACTGGGAACACAAAGATAAATAATAAGTTTTTGGCTCATTTCTACCCTTGAAATGATTATACTCCACTGAGGAAGAAGGTTAAAAAAAAAAAACGTCCAGGTAGTTACATTAAATATAAAAAGTGTTATTATAGAGAGAAATACAGGGGGCTGTTGGAACACAGGGAAGGGCTTAAATTTTTTTTAATGTTTATTTTTGAGAGAGATAGACACAACACAAGCAGGGGAGGGGCATAGAGAAGGAGACACAGAATCCCAAGCAGGCTCCAGGGTCTGAGCTGTCATCACAGAGCCCAACGTGGAGCTTGAACTCACAAACCCCAAGATCATGACCTGAGCTGATGTAAGAGGCTTAACCGACTGAGCCACCCAGGTATACCAGGAAGGGCTTACATTTTAAGAAATGGTGTTCCTATAGGTTCTCCTTGGTTTCTAGGAACTGATCATTAATGATCTGTTTCTACAGGCTGTGCTGTCCTCAAGACTGCTACGAAGCTCCTCAGTGAGCCTTTTGTCCTGAGAAAAGCTGTGCCTGTGGACCTGTTCTCCCACACCCTGCACTGTGAGCTGGTACTCCTCGATAAGCAGCCTCCTACAATACTGCAAGCTCTTTATTAAGGCTGAAGTGTCAGTAACTTCCAGGTTTGGCGTACTGCAACATTGTAGACCCTGAGAGCATTATTGGAGAAACCAATCTTTGGATCATGAGCAGGAAGAATGTTACAGATGACCCATGAACAACACAGGTTAGGACCACTGACCCCTCAAACAGTTGAAAATCTACATCTAACTTTTGACTTCTCAAAAACTTAAGTACGAAGAGCCAGCCATTGACTGGAAGCCTTACCAATAACGGAACCGGTAAATTAATACATAGGTTGTATATGTATTATATACAGTATTTGTACTATAAATTAAGCTAGAGAAAATAAAATGTTAAGAGAAAATACATTTACTGTATGTATTTACTGAAAGAAAAAAACATCTGCATAGTTCAAAACAGTGTTGTTTAGGGGTCAACCATATCTGATGTGGATTTATAACCTTAGGTTTCAGGGTCCCTTGCTCCCATGTTTGTTTTCCTGGTTGTGGCCACTCCAGGTTGGCCTTGGATCTAGATTGTTCCTTTTGCAGTCAGCTTGCAATGGCTCCCTTGTTCATTGTTCAGTCTTCTCTTCTCTGACTCTTTTTGTGCTGTGGTGACAACTGAGCTTTTCTCTGCAGTTGGTAATAATATCACATCGACTTGGGTCTATATTTTCACAGAGATTTTGTTAGATAATGTTCTGCATTTATGAAGTAGCCAAGAATTAGGACTGGAAACAAATCTAGCTTTTTTAAAAAGCAGAGGAAGCTATAATGTCATTGCACAGTAACTGCATGATCTTAGGGCTTCATTCCTTTGAGTTTTCTAGGCTGTGAAGTTCTAGAATACCATTTAAAAATGGGGTTACCCCTGGGAGCAATAGCACCAATTATCTCTCACTTATGGAGGAAGAATTGGTTATAGTAGAGACCCTATGAGAAAGAAGATCTTCAGAGAAGGGACAGAATACCTATAATTGTGCTATGTAGCATGGACAAAGAAAGCTCTAGAATCCCCTAATGATCCAGTACATACTATAATAAACTGGATATTGAAACTGACATTCTCTAGTCTATGATTTCTTCAACTCAGGAGTTGTTCTTGGTTACTTGTCCAGAAATTTAGATTATGTTTTTTTTTTATAGGTTTTTTTTTTTTTAATTTTTGAGACAGAGCATGAGTGGGGGAGGGTCAGAAAGAGAAGGAGACACGGAATCTGAAACAGGCTCCAGGCTCTGAGCTGTCAGCACAGAGCTTGATGCAGGGCTTGAACCCACGAACCATGAGATCATGACCTGAACCAAAGTCAGACGCTTAACTGACTGAGCCACCCAGGCGCCCCTTAGATTATGTTTTGAATCTTTTAACAGCTTAAGGATGTGTACAAACACCTGATTTACAAAATGATATTGGTCAACTAGTATTTTTAATTCTCAATAGTAAATAACTTCTAGAGAAGCCTCCTCGGAAAATATCCATTTAAAAAAATACTAGAAGGAAATAATGTAAAGTGATTTAAAAACGTGTTGACTTATGGCAGTTAGATAAGTTTTATTTTCATTTCCCTATTTTTCATTTTTTGTAATGGGAAAAGAACTTTATTTTCTCCTCTTTTGTTCCCCATATCTGTAAATGGGAATACTATTATTAGTTACCTAAGCCAGAAACCAAGTTATCGTTCTCGCTCTCATACCCAACTGCCTGCAAGGGGGATTCCACCTGGATATCTTCTAGGTACTCCAAATTCAACATATCTAATGCTGCAGGTTCACATCTTTATCCCAAACTTGTTCTTGTTCCTATATTACAAAATACAAATATATTCCACAAGGAATATCTAATGAATAAATATAGAATTGGCTGTGGATAATCAGCTTCCTGATAATTTTGTTAGTGTTATTATCTTGTGAGATGATCTTAGAATCATGCTCCTGTCATTTTTATTAAAACTTTCAAATATACAAGAAAGTTGAAAGTATAGTGCAACAAACATCAGTATAGTCACCAAGATTCAACAAATGTTAACATTTGTTAATATTAACATCTGTTAAAATTTGCTTTATCTCTGTGTTTATTTTTTCTTTCATAAACTATTTGAAAGTAAGTTGTAGACATCATGACACTTCACTTTTAATACCTCAACATACATCTAATCAAAAAGATGTTTTTCTACATAACTACATACCATAAACACTGCTAAAAGAAATTAACAATACCTCACCAATTTTCACTAATATTATCTAATATCTAATCCAGTGCTTCCTGAACTATGGTTTGCAGACTGTTTGATGGATCACAGGGAGATAAGGAACTTGCACCACAGTGGATCAGTGCACAACATACTTCACTGAGAAAGGTTTGTCACAGAAAAATGTCAGCTGAATAAAACAATGTGCTTAGTGACATAGTTCATTTACATCAACGGGCTAGCTGAGTAGCACTGCTCTGTATTCATATGTCCCCAGCTGTCTCCTAAATGTCTTTTATGGCCAGTTCATATGTTGCATTTGGGTGTGGTGTTTCTTTGAATCTAGAACACTCTTTCCATTTTTTTAAATGATCCTGCCTTTTAGAGACCAGATCTGTCCCATATTAGGAATCTGGATGATTTCTTGGGGCGCCTGGGTGGCTTAGTCGGTTAAGGGTCCGACTTTCGCTTAGGTCATGATCTCGCGGTTCGTGGGTTCGAGCCCCGTGTCGGGCTCTGTGCTGACTGCCAGCTCAGAGCCTGGAGCCTGTTTCAGTCTGTGACTCCCTCTCTCTCTGACCCTCCCCTGTTCATGCTGTCTCTCTCTCCTAGAAATAAATAAAACATTAAAAAAAAAAAAGGAATCTGGATGATTGTAGTGTAACTAACCATCTGGGATTGACTGAAACTCCCCTGGTTTTAGCAATGACCCTGTATCCCAGGATAGGATGCTCTGTTTCCTTATAGTGGTGTTTAGGTCCTCCTTACAGCCCTGAATTTCTTATAAATGAGTTCTTGGGTCTAGAGGCTTGGTTAGATTCAGATTAAACCATCTTTTGACAAGAATGTTTCATAAGCAATGTCATGTACTGTATGTCACATCTTATCTGGAGGCATGCAATGTCAGTTGTCCACTCTTAGGAAAGGTGATTATTTAGGTCGTGGCCCTCAGAACTCTCCATGTAATTTTCTCTTTACAATTAACTAGAAATCTGTGGGGTGTTTCTTTGCTATCATATGATTGCCCTCTTCCCCAGTAACATCCCAACCAATGATTTTAGCATCCATTGACCACTGTTTCCTGAGTCAGTAATTTGTTTTCTAATTTTTAAAATGTATTCTCTGACTTGGTGACTTAATTGGGGTTGGAAGATGTTGAGAAACTCTGGGGGTGGCACCCAGCAATGTGTTTTAACATGTTCCCAGGTCATTCTGATGCTCACTCAAGTTTGTGAGCCAGTGGTTTAGAGCGACTGTTCCCTCAGCCTTGGTTGCATATTGGAATCACCTGGGGACCATTTATTTATTTACTTATTTTTTCATTCATTTATTTAATGTTTTTATCAATTTTGAGATAGAGACAGACAGACAGAGTACGAGTGGGGGAGGGGCAGAGAGAGAGGGAGACACAGAATCCAAAGCAGGCTCCAGGCTCGCAGCTGTCAGTATCAGCACACAGCCCGATGCTGGACTCAAACTCGAGACCTATGAAATATGACCTGAGCCACCCAGGCACTCCACCTGGGAATTTTTATTTATTTTTTTTAAAATAGTTTATTGTCAAGTTGGTTTCCATATAACACCCAGTGCTCATCCCCACAAGTGCCCTCCTCCATGCCCATCACCCCCCTTCCCCTCTACCCCATACCCGTCAGTCCTCAGTTTGTACTCAACATTCAAGAGTCTCTCATGGTTTGCCTCCCTCCCCTCTCCCCCGCCCCGTTTCCCCTTTCTTCTCCTGCACTGTCCTCCGTTAAGTTCCTCATAATCCTCCTATACATGCAAACATATGGTAGCTGTCCTTCTCTGCCTGACTTATTTCGCTTAGCATAACACCCTCAAGGTCCATCCATGTTGCTATACATGGCCAGATTTTATTCTTTCTAATTGCCATGTAGTATTCCATCATATAGATAAACCACATCTTCTTGATCCACTTGTCTGTTGATGGACACTTAGGCTCTTTCCATGTTTTGGCTATTGTTGAGAGTGCTGTTATGAACATTGGGGTACATGTGCCCCTATGCATCAGTACTCCTTTATCACTTGGTTAAATTCCTAGCAGTGCTATTGCCGGGTCATAGGGGAGTTCTATTGTTAACTTTTTGAGGAAACTTCACACTGTTTTCCAGAGGGGCTGCACCAGTTTACATTCCCACCAACAGTGTAGGAGAGTGCCCGTTTCTCCACATCCTTGCCAGCATCTAGAGTGCTCTGATTTGCTCATTTTAGCCACTCTGATCAGCGTAGGTGGTACCCATATATTTCAATAATAACACTGAATGTAAATGGACTAAATACCCCAATCAAAAGACATAGGGTAGCAGAATTGATTTAAAAAAAAATCCATCTATTTGCTGTCTACAAGAAACTCATTTTAGACTGGAAGATACATGCCTTCAAATTGAAAGTAAGGGGATGGAGAAATATCTATTATCCTACAGGAAGTAAAAAAAAAAAAGCTGGAGTAGCTCTACTTATATCTGACAAACTGGACTTTATTTATTTTTAAAATGCTTTATTTCTAGGAGAGAGAGAGACAGCGTGAGCAGGGGAGGGTCAGAGAGAGAGGGAGTGACAGACTCTGAAACAGGCTTCAGGCTCTGAGCTGGCAGTCAGCACAGAGCCCGACGCGGGGCTCGAACCCACGAACCGCGAGATCATGACCTAAGAGAAAGTCGGACGCTTAACCGACTAAGCCACCCAGGCGCCCCTGACAAACTGGACTTTAAAGTAAAGACAGTAACAAGGGATAAAGAAGGGCATTATATAATAATTAAAGGATCTATCCATCAGGAAGAACTAACAATTATAAATGTCTACACACCAGATATGGGAGCACCAAAATACATAAAACAATTAATCACAAACAGAAAGTCTTATCTATAAGAACGTGCTAATAGCAGGGGACTTTAATCCTCCACTTACAGCAATGGACAAACCAACTAGACAGAAAATCAATAAAGACACAATGGACTTAAATGACACATTGAACCAGATGGATTTGACAGATAGATTTAGAACTCTACATCCTGAGGCTATGGAATTCACTTTCTTCTCAAGTGCACATGACACATTCTCCAAGATAGATCACATACTGGGACATAAAGCAGCCCTCAATAAATATAGAAGAATTGAGATCATACCATACACACTTTCAGATCACAATGCTATGAAGCTCGAAATAAGGAGGGAGGGGGAAGACAGCGGAGAAGTAGGGAGCTCCCTGCATTGCACTCGTCCCCATAACTCACACGGAAAAGATCTACATCTACCGACCTTTTCATCTCTTTGTCTCAGGAGTAATTAGACTATATAGTTTCTCTGGATAACACCAGCGTCCTTCTCTCACCTCTCCAACCATATTCCACCCTTTAGCTCTTTGAAAAAAGCTGCTTATCCCTTCTGCCTGTTCATTCTATTTCCAGTTTTGCCTCATCCCCGCCCTGTCTTCTCTCTCTCTATGCTTTTCAACCAGCACTGCATACATCCGGCTATTCAATTGTAGCTGGGAAATCTGATTATATGCTTTAAACCATTCTTTGTCCATCGGTTTTCTTCGTTTTTCCTTTTCTTTTCTTCTTTTTGACCTTTTTATGTATTTTTTATTCTCTATTATTTGCCTTCCTTCCTCCGTCTTTTAACTTTTTTGTTTTCCCTCTCGGTTTGCATGTTAGTTGGATTTGTCTGTGCGTTTGTGTACCTCTGCTCCCTGTGTGTTTGTCTGTCTTTTTTCTTCTCCAGGGCTACCTCAAGAAACAAGCCAAAGTACACATGGTCGAGAGGCCCAAATATCACTATGAGTAGGAAAATAAACCAAGGTTTCAACAAGAGAGACCAAGAGATACCATTCAAAAAACACTCTCTGAAAGGATAGGCCCTGGACAGTCAAAGAGTATTCTTGGATACAGCAGCACTCAGAGATGCAGAGAGCTAAACAAGTCTATATAACTAACAAGAGCCAGAAAGCTAACTAAAATGATGAAACGAAAGAGCTCTCCTCCAAAGAAATTCCAGAAGAATTGACAGCTAAAGAACTGCTCAAAACAGATATAAACAGCATAACTGAACAAGATTTTAGAACAATAATCATAAAATTAATATCTGGGCTTGAAAAAAGCATAGGGGACATCAAAGAAACTATGGCTACAGACAAGATGGAGAATAAGAATAGGCATGATGAATTTAAAAATGCGATAAATGAGATACATAATAAATTAGAGGCCTCCAATGCACGGATTGAAGAGGCAGAAAGGAGAATAAGTGATTTAGAAGACACCATTATAGAAAAACAAGAAGCTGACAAAAAAAGAGACAAACTGATCCAGGAACATGAAAGAAGAATTCGAGAGCTCAGCGATACGGTCAAACACAACAATATCCATATCACAGGAATCCCAGAAGAGGAAGAGAGAGGGAAAGGTGCTGAAGGAGTCCTGGAACAAATTATAGCAGAGAACTTCCACAACCTGGGGAGGGAAGTAGATGTTGAAATTCAAGAGGCACAGAGGACTCCCCTCAGACGTAACTTGAATTGATCTTCTGCATGACATATCATAGTAAAAATGGCAAAATACAAGGAAAGAGAGAGAATTTTGAAAGCAGCTAGGGACCACATGGATCTGACAGATATATTTAGAACTCTACATCCTGAGGCCAGGGAATTTACTTTCTTCTCAAGTGCGCATGGCACATTCTCCAAGATAGATCACATACTGGGACATAAAGCAGCCCTCAATAAATATAAAAGAATTGAGATCATACCATGCACACCTCAGATCATAATGCTTTAAAACTTGAAATCAATCACAGGAAGAAGTCTGAAAGACCTCCAAAAACATGGAGGTTAAAGAACACCCTACTAAAGAATGAATGGGCCAATCAGGCAATTAGACATGAAATTTCAAAATATATAGAAACAAATGAAAATGAAACACAAGAATCCAAACTCTATGGGATGCGGCAAAGGCAGTCCTAAGATGAAAGTACATTGCACTCCAGGCCTATTTCAAGAAATTAGAAAAAGCGCAAGTGCAAAATCTAACAGCTCACCTGAAGGAACTAGAGGCAGAGCAACAAGAACGCCCTAAACCCAGTAGAAGAGAAATAGTAACAATCAGAGCAGAAATAAACAACATAGAGACCAAAGAGACAGTTGAACAGATCAATGAAACCAAGAGTATTTTTTAAAAAATAAACAAAATTGACAAACCTCTAGCGAGGCTTCTCAAAAAGAAAAGAGAGAGCATTCAAATAGACAAAATCATGAATGAAAATGGACTTATTACAACCAACCCCTCAGAAATACAGGCAATTATCAGGGAATACTATGAAAAATTATATGCCAGCAAATTGAACAACGTAGAAGAAATGGACAAATTCCTAAATACACACTCACTACCAAAATTCACATAGGAAGAGATAGGAAATCTGAACAGACCCATAACAAGTGAGGAAATCGAATCAGTTATCCAAAATCTCCCAACAAATAAGAGCCCTGGGCCAGATGGCTTCCCTGGGGTATTCTACCAGACATTTAAAACAGAATTAATACCCATTCTTCTCAAACTATTCCAAAAAATAGAAATCCAAGGAGAACTTCCGTACTCATTTTATGAAGCCAGCATCACTTTGATTCCCAAGCCAGAGGACCGAGCAAAAAAGGAGCCCTACAGGCCAATATCTTTGATGAATACAGATGCAAAAATCCTCAACAAGATACTTGCAAATCGAATCCAACAGCACATAAAAAGAATTATCCGCCAAGATCAAGTGGGATTCATTCCCGGGTTATAGGGCTGGTTCAATAGTCGCAAATCAAGCAATGTGATACATCACATCAACAAAAGAAAAGATCAAAACCATATGATCCTGTCAATAGATGCAGAAAAAGCATTTGACAAAATACAGCATCCCTTCTTAATAAAGACCCTCAAGAAAGTTGGGATAGAAGGAACTTACTTAAACATCATCAAAGCCATCTATGAGAAGCCCCCAGCTCACATCATATTCAACGGGGAAAAACTGAGAGCTTTCCCCATGAGATCAGGAAGACAACAGGGATGTCCACTCTCACCACTGTTGTTTAACATAGTGCTGGAAGTCCTAGCATCAGCCATCAGACAACAAAAGGAAATCAAAGGTATCAGAATTGGCAAAGAGGAAGTCAAACTTTCACTTTTTGCAGACGACATGATACTCTACATAGAAAACCGACAGACTCCACCAGAAGCCTACTAGAACTGATCCAAGAATTCAGCCAAGTTGCAGGGTACAAAATCAACGTACAGAAATTGGTTGCATTTTTATACACCAACAATGAAGCAACAGAAAGAGAAATCAAGAAGCTGATTCCATTCACAATTGCACAAAAAACTATAAAATACCTAGGAATAAACCTAACCAAGGATATAAGAGATCTGTATGATGAAAACTATAGAAAACTTAAGAAGGAAATTGAAGAAGACACAAAGAATGGAAAAACATTCCATGCTCATGGATTGGAAGAATAAATATAGTTAAAATGTCATTACTACCCAAAGCAATCTACACGTTCAATGCAATCCCAATCAAAATTGCACCAGCATACTTCTCAAAACTAGAACAGACTCTCCTAAAATTTGTATGGAACCACTAAAGACCCCGAATAGCCAAAGTAATATTGAAGAAGAAAACCAAAATGGGAGTCATCACCATCCCAAACTTTAGCCTCTACTACAAAGCTGTCATCATCAAGACAGTATAGTATTGGCACAAAAACAGACACCTAGACCAATAGAATAGAATTGAGAACTAAGACCTAGGGACCTTTTAAAACAGAGGTTCCTGACTGTCACCCCCTCGGATATTCAGATTTAATTCATTTTGGGTGTGGCCCTCGCATCGTTATTTTAAAAACTCCCTGTACGGGCGCCTGGGTGGCTCAATCGGTTTAGCGTCCAGCTTCGGCTCAGGTCGTGATCTCACGGTTCATCAGCTCGAGCCCCGCGTCGGGCTCTGTGCTGACTGCCAGCTCAGAGCCTGGAGTCTGTTTCAGATTCTGTGTCTCCCTCTCTCTCTGACCCTCCCCTGCTCACACTCTCTCTCTCTCAGAAATAAATAATACATTTTAAAAATTAAAAAAAAAAGATTTACTGTTAAAAAATAAATTAAAAAAAAAAAAACTCCCTAGAGTACAAGTAAGGATGTACTTTTTTGGTACCTTCTTGTCTAGATCCATCCAGGGTCTCTAAGCACTGGTTTGCAGTCCTTTGAAAAGATGTTTCTCCCTTGAAAGCATTCTTTTCTCCATTTCTTTAGCAGTTATTTTGGTGGGTTTGGTAGAGAGTGGGGCTGAGATACCATCAGTTGCTAGAGGAAAGTGATTTCATTTTATTATTAAGGTAGGATAGTTGTTTTAAGGGTTTTTTCCTCAGCCTGCTTCCTGCCTGTCTTCCAGTACTGGCTTCTTGTTTTTAAATGTTTTATTTATTTTTGAGAGAGAGAGAAAAACTGTAAGCAGAGGAGGAGGAGAGAGAAGGAAACACAGAATCCAAGACAGGCTTCAGGCTCTGAACTGTTAGCACACAGCCAGATGCAGGGCTGAAATTCATGAGCTGTGATATCATGACCTGAGCCGAAATCAGATGCTTAACTGACTGAGCCTCTCTGGTGCTGCCGGGATCCGCACCGGCCTCTCTGGATGGCAATCACAGCAAGGAAGTGGCAATGTTTGCAGCTCCTACCATGAGAAATGAAAACTGGTATCTCCTTCTGCTACTATTGGCTTATGTTGGATATAAGCCTACTGGTATCGACCAGGCCTCACAATATTCCATATCAGACCCATATTCTGAATAGAGATACCTCATAAGGAAAAGCATATTTCTGCCTTTACAAAAGAGATTTTAGATGAAAGCTCTATGGGCGATTGTCAAAAGGCTCTTCTTATGGGCCTTGCAGATCCGAGACTTAGGGGGTTAAGAACACAAGAATTACAATTGAGCCTGGCCCTGAGACCAAGGGCCTATTTTGGGGTTAAGAGCAAAACATAGTTACTACATATATCTTTGCTAATTGGTGAAACATAACAGTCCCTTCCTCAAGGCCTACTTTCCCCAAACACCCTCCCTTACACTGGCAGCTGGGATGAGGATAGATAAGAGTAGCTAAAACATAACCCAGGGGCAAAGACTGACCCATTCAGGGCCCCCATGTTAGTCTCCACAAACAAACCAATTCAGAAACATTCATCCTCTTGAGAGCCAGACAAAATACTCCTAACTTATCTATATACAATTTGACCTATATGTTATCCTGTTTTTCACTAAGAACATTCTGTTATTTCCTTGGTCGGAATAATTCTGCAATTGATATCACAAAAGGCCTCCCATTGTAAGAAATTCCTTTCTATGCCTTCATCTTGTTGCTGGACCTTTAAATAAAGACACAAAAACCGACAGGAGAGAGATGCCTGCCTGGTGATCAGAAAGAATCTCGGGGCTCTCTCACTCATTCTCTCTCTCGCCGACACCGTCCATCCTTCAGGGACCCCTGGACCTGCCGGAGTCGGCCTCCAGCAAGGTGCCTCCAGGACTGACTTCTTATTAGGCTTGTCTTAGAGTTACTGAACCTATGAGTGCAATTTTGCCATTGCCCGTATTGCAGATTTGGAATTTGGAATAGTGGTTCCCAGTCTTAGCTGCACGATGCATTTCTCTGGGAGATTTTAAAACAAAAAAACTCCTGGTTCCTGGGGGTTGGGCCCTACCCTCAAATATTCTAATTTACTTGATCCAGAGTGTGGCTCAAGTGTCCGGAGTTTTAAAAGATCCCTCAAGGTGATTCTGATGTGCCAAGTGTCCGGAGTTTTAAAAGATCCCTCAAGGTGATTCTGATGTGCAGTCAGGGTTAGGATCCTACAATTAGAGCTGCGGTTCCCAAACTTGTCTGCATAATAAAATTCTCCAGGGATCTTTTAAAGGTTCCAAACCCCAGGCCACACCCCAGACTAATTAAATCATCACAGCCTCTGGGATGGGACACAGGCGTTGGTAATTTTGAACTATCCCCAGTGATTCCAATGTGCAGCCGGTGTTGAGAACCACAGAATTAGGGCGTTTGATTGTTTGGGGGTTGGAAGGGAGAAAAGAATGATTGTAATTTGCTGAGATATAAGTCTTCCAACCCTTCACCTTCAAAATCACATTGCCAGTTTATAATTTACAGAGTCATCATTGTCATTTTTCTGAGAGATGTATTTCAAAATGGCATGGCCATAAAATGCAGTCATGAACCAATTGAAGCTCCCTTAGAACTTACCAGTTAATTCAAGTGCAAAAGGACAATTGAAATGAAATATAATTATGTCCCAGACTTAAAATTTTTCCATCACCTTATTTAATTCTATCATCATATGTATTTCCACATTATGTTTCCCATTGTTTCTTCTCAAAGGAGACTAAGTGGGGTGGCAATGCTGACATCTAGTCCAGATCCATACAGTGGAGGAACATGTCAATATCAAGTCCATCCCTAATTATTAGGGATCCTCAGAGGACATGGAGGGTGACAGGTGTTTGCTCTGAGGACCTAAAAAAATGGATTTTGTATCTCTTTTATTTTTAAAATAAATTTATTTTTAAAATATAAAAGGGATTTATTTTTTAAAATGTCGGCATTTACTACTTGTATTTTACTGGTCACCTTTATTTGTGACTAATCCAAGGAATACCTGCAAAGAAAGGGCTGTATTATATATACTCAGCTATTTAATAGTTTTTCTTCTCCAACTAGACTGTGAAGTTTGAGAGCATAAGAGCTATAGCCTGTTCATTGTTGTATCTCTGTTTAGCATCCAGTCTGGTGTCTGAAATGGGCAGGTGCTCGGAGAGGCAATATAGCATACTAGCCAAGAGGACAGCTTTGGAATCAGACTCACCTGGCCTTGAATCCTGACTCCTATCACTTACATGCTGTGTGACCTTGGATGAGTTACTTAACCTCTCCAACCCTCTGTTCTCTGCCCCTCTCCCTGTAAAAGAAGGTTAATAATAGTATAATAACTTACTTCATGGGATTGTTGTGACCCATTCAGCAAAACAGTATTTGTAAAGCACCTTGCACATTGCCTGGCACATAGTTTGTGTGCATTAAGTTGGGAGTTATTCTTAGTAATATTAGTGGGAGTTATTCTTTAATTTTTTTCTTATGTTTTTTATTTATTTCTGAGAGGAAGAGAGAGAGAAAGAAAGAGCATGAGCAGGGGAGGGTCAGAGAGAGAGGGAGATACAGAATCTGAAACACCCTCCAGGCTCTGAGCTAGCTGTCAGCACAGATCCCGACGCGGGGCTCAAACCCACAACCATTAGATCATGACCTGAGCCAAAGTTGGACACTTAACCGACTGAGCCACCCAGGCGCTCCAAGTGGGAGTTGTTCTTAATAATCCCATTATTTGTTGAAGGAATAAATGAATGTCATACCCTGCTTTCCCCTCCCTCTCTTGAGATTAGGAAGCAAAAATAACCTAATCAGTATGGTTTCTGTAAGATTTCAATACTTAATTTCAGGCAAATAAAACCAAGCACACATTGAAAAGAGTGTCTTCCCTGTTGATGTTTCTCAGCATTTATGTTATAGTCAAATATTGCAACTTCTAGTAAAAAGTTTAAATACAGTTTGGAGGAAAAAAATGAAGCACAGAAAACAGATAAGGCCATCCTTCTCATTTTGTCACCCTCAAAAATTGGTTGCTAGAGTAACCCACTTGTCAAATCCCTTTGTACTGTTGTGAGAAGTGCTAATGTAAGACATGTTTTCTGAAAATAACTGTGATGAAGTGTCATGAATTAAGGGCTTTGGTGCAGAAGTGTTAAAGTTCCTTTCTGGGTAGAATAGCTCAGGATCATAAATTGCCCAGAACCTCTACTGGCCCACCCTTTCCACCTCCTAAAAGGAAACTTGTTTCTAGGAGTATTTTTTTTTTTTAACTAAGCGTACTATAAATGCTGCACAGTATCCTAAATTGGATCCTGAACAGAAAAAGGACATTAGTGGAAAAACTGGCAGAGTCTGAATAAAGTCTGTAGTTTAGTAAATACTATTGTACCATTGTTAGTGTCATAGTTTTGATCAATGAACCAGAGTTATGTGAGGTGTTAATGTCAGGGGAGCCTGGGTGAAGTGTATATGGGAGCTCTGTACTATGTTTACAACACTTCCACACATCTAAAGTTACTTGTGGGGATGAGCACTGGGTGTTATATGGAAACAAACTTGACAATAAACTATTAAAAAGGGGGGAAAATAAAAGCAATTCCCTCCCCACAAAAAAATAAATAAAGTTACTTCAAAACAGTTTTTCAAAAACCCTAACATAGTCTTTTAAAAACCAAACATACTGATTGAAAGCTAATTCTAGAAAAAACAAGTCTGGGCAGAAATTGAGGCCAGGGCTCCAGGGATAGAATAGTGCTCACCTAGATACCCAGATATGTGCTCAAGCACTACCTATGATAAGGTGTGATAAGGTGACAAAGGGCAGGAGTAGCATGTAACAATTCTTTTACAATAAGGAATTTCTGGCAGCCTATTAAAAAAACAGTTCCTTTCTTTCAGTATAAGCTAGCCTAGTTCAGAACACAGCAGCCTGGCCTAAAAGAGGTGCAGATTTAAATGCTTCAATCAAAAGACATAGGGTGTCAGAATGGATAAAAAAATAAAAAAACAGAGACCCATGTACATGCTGCCTACATGAGACTCATTTTAGCCCTAAAGACACCTGCAGATTGAAAGTGAGGGGATGGAGAAATATTTATCATGCAAATGGGTGTCAAAAGAAAGAGTAGCAATACTTACATTGGAAAAGCTAGACTTTAAAAAATAAAGACTGTAATAAGAGATAAAGAAGGACACTATATCATAATAAAGGGGACAATCCAATAAGAAGACATACAGTTGTAAATATTTATGCATCCAACATGAGAGCATCCAAATAGGTAAAACTGTCAAAACAGACATAAAAGAATTAAGTGATTATAATACAATAATAGCAGGAGACAGTAACACCCCACTTACATCAGTACACAGATCATCTAAACAGAACATCAACAAAGAAACAAGGACTTTGAATGACACACTGGCCCAGATGGACTTAACAGATATATTCAGAACATTTTATCCTAAAACAGCAAAGCACACATTCTTTTCAAATGCACATGGGACATTCTCCAGAATACATTAAATATTAGGTCACAAATCAGGCCTCAGCAAATAAAAAAAGATTGAAGTCAAACCATGCACCTTTTCTGAACACAACACTGTGAAACTAGAAGTCAACCACAAGAAAACATTTTGAAAGACCACAAATGCATGGAGGTTAAATAACATGCTACTAAACAATGATTGGGTCAACCTAGAAATCAAAGAAGAAATTTTTAAAAATACATGGAAGTAAATGAAAATGAAAACACAATGGCTCAAAACCTTTGGGATGGGCAAAAATGTTCCTAAGAGGAAGTATATAGCAATATGGGCCTACTCAAGATTCAAGAAAAACCTCAAGTAAACTAACCTTATACCTAAAGGGGCTAGATAAAGAACAGATGATGCTTAAAGCTAGAAGAAGGAAGGAAAAAGTAAAACTTAGAGCAGAAATAAATGATATAAAACTAAAAGAATAGCAATAGAACAGATCAAGAAACCAGGAGCTGATTCTCTGAAAAAATTAATAAAATTGATAAACCCTTAGTCAGACTTACCAAAGAGAAAAGAGAAAGGACCCAAACAGAATCACAAATGAGAGAGAAGAAATAACAACCAACACCACAGAAATATAGTTATAAGAGAATATTATGAAAAACTGTATGCCAACAAATTAGACAACCTGGACGAAATGGATAAATTCCTAGAAAAAAATGAACTGCCAAAACTGAAACAGGAGGAAATAGAAAATTTGAACAGACTGATAACCTGCAAAGAAATTGAATCAGTAGTTTAAAAAAACTGCAAACAAACAAAAATCCAGGGCCAATGGCTTCACAGGTGATTTCTACCAAACATTTAAAGAAGTTATTACCTATTCCTCTCAAACTATTCCAAAAGGTAGACAAGGAAGGAAAACTTCCCAGCCCATTCTATGAGGCCAGTATTACCCTGACACCAAAACCAGATAAAGACTCCTCCAAAAAAGAGAAATACAGGCCAATATCCCTGATGAACATGGATACAGAAATTCTCAATAACATACCAGCAAACCAAATCCAACAATACATTTAAAAAGTCATTCACCATGATCAAGTGGATTTATTCCTTGGTTGTCAGGAGATTCAGTATTCACAAATCAATCCACATGATATACCACATTAATAAAGGATAAGAACTATAGATCATTTCAATAGCTGCAGAAAAAGCATTTGACAAAGTACAGTTTTCATTAATGATGAAAACTATGAAAAAAGTAGGTATAGAGGGAACATACCTAAGTATAATAAAGGTCATATATGAGAAACCCACAGCTAATATCCTTCTTAATGGAGAAAAACTGAGAGTTTTTCCTCTACAGTCAGGAAGAATATAGAGATGTCCACCCTAACTGCTGTTATTTAACATAGTACTGGAAATCCTAGCCACAGCAATCAGACAACAAAAAGAAATAAAAGGCATCCAAATCACCAAGGAAGTAGTAAAACTTTCACTATTTGCAGATGACATGATACTCTATATAAAAAACCCTAAAGAAACCCCCACTAAAAAATTGGCTAGAATGGATCAATGAATTTGGCAGAGTCACAGGATACAAAATCAGTGTACAGAAATTTGTTGCCTTTCTATACACCAATAATGAAGTAGCAGAAAGAAAAATTAAAGAATCGATCCCATTTATAGTTGCAACAAAAACAATAAGATACCTAACTAAAGAAGTGAAAGACCTATGCTCTGAAAAGTATAAAACACTGGTGAAAGAAATTGAAGATGACACAAATAAATGGAAACACATTCCATGCTCATAGATCAGAAGAACATTGTTAAAATATCTATACTACCCAAAACAATCTACACATTTAATGTAATCCCTATCAAAATACCAACGGCGTTTTTCACAGAGCTACAACAAACAGTCCTAAAATTTGTATAGAATCACAAAATACCCTGAATAGCCAGAGCAACATTGAAAAGCAAAGCTGGAGGCATCACAATTCTGTACCTCAAGTTCTAATACAGAGTTGTAGTGATCAAAACAATATGGCACTGGCACAAAAATAGACACATAGATCAATGGAACAGAATAGAAAACCCAGAAATGAACCCACCACTATATGATCAGTTAATCTTTGGCAAAGCAGAAATGAATATCCAATGAGCAAAAGACAGTCTTTTGAACAAATGGTGTTGAGAAAACTGGACAGCTACATGCAGAATAATGAAATTAGACCACTTTCTTACAGCACACACACAAATAAATTCAAATAGACTAAAGACCTAAATGTGAGACCCAAAAACATAAAAATCCTAGAGGAGAACACAGGCAGTAGTGTCTTTGACATTGCTCATAGCAACTTCTTTCTAGATATGTCTCCTGAGACAAGAGAAACAAAAGCAAAAATAAATTATTGGGAAATGGTGAAAAGAAATAGCTTCTGCACAGTGAAGGAAACAATCAACAAAACTAAAAAGACAACCTACCGAATGGAAGAATATATTTGCAAATGACATATCTAATAAAGGATTAGTATTCAAAAATATAAAGAACTTTTTAAAAAAATTTTTTTTAATGTTTTATTTATTTCTAGGAGAGAGAGACAGTGTGAGCAGGGGAGGGTCAGAGAGAAAGGGAGTCACAGACTGAAACAGGCTCCAGGCTCTGAGCTGGCAGTCAGCACAGAGCCCGACGCGGAGCTCGAACCCACGAACCACGAGATCATGACCTAAGCGAAAGTCGGACGCTTAACCGACTGAGCCACCCAGGTGCCCCAAAAAATATAAAGAACTTTTAAAAGCCAATACCCAAAAGAAAAATAATAGAAATGGGCAGAAAGCATGAATAGACATTTTTCCAAAGAAGACATGCACCTAGCGAAAAGACACATGAGAAGATGCTCAACATCTTATTGGGGAAATACAAATCAAAACTCCAATGAGATAGATATCATCTCATGCCTCTCAGAATGGCTAAAGTCATCAACACAAGAAGTAACAGGTGTTGTGAGGATGTGGAGAAAGGGGAACCATCTTACACCGTTGGTGGGAATGCAAACTGGTACAGCCATAGTGGAAAACAATATGGATGTTCCTCAAAAAGTTAAAAATAAAACTACTCTGTGATCCACCAATCACACTACTAGGTATTTATCCAAAGAATGCAAAAGTACTAATTCAAGGGGATATATGCACCCCAATGTTTATAGCAGCAGCATCTACAACATCAAACTATGTAAATAGCCCAAGTGTCCATCAACTGATGAATGGATAAAGAAGAAGATATAAACCCAGTGAAGAAATGGGCAGAAGATATGAACAGACACTTCTCCAAAGAGGACATCCAGATGGCCAACAGACACATGAAACGATGCTCAGCATCGCTCCTCATCAGGGAAATACAAATCAAAACCACACTGAGATACCACCTCACGCCAGTCAGAGTGGCTAAAATGAGCCAATCAGAGAACTCTAGATGCTGGCGAGGATGTGGAGAAACGGGCACCCTCCTACACTGTTGGTGGGAATGTAAACGGGTACAGCCCCTCTGGAAAACAGTGTGGAGGTTCCTCAGGAAACTAACAATAGAACTCCCCTATGACCCAGCAATAGCACAGCTAGGAATTTACCCAAGGGATACAGAAATGCTGATGCATAGGAGCACATGTACCCCAATGTTCATAGCAGCACTCTCCACAATAGCTAAAACATGGAAAGAGCCTAAGTGTCCATCAACAGAGGAATGGATCAAGAAGATGTGGTTTATCTATACCATGGAATACTACATGGCAATGAGAAACAATGAAATCTGGCCATGTGTAGCAACATGGATGGACCTTGAGGGTGTTATGCTGAGTGAAATAAGTCAGGCAGAGAAGGACAAATATCATATGTTTGCACGTATAGGAGGATTAGGAGGAACTTGACGGAGGACCAAGGGGGAGAAGAAGGGCGGAAATGGTGGGGGAAAGGGAGAGAGGCAAACCATGAGAGACTCTTGAATGCTGACAAAAACTGAGGACTGGTGGATGTGGGGGGGAGGAGGGGTGGGCATGGAGGAGGACACTTGTGGGGATGAGCACTGGGTGTTATGTGGAAACTAATTTCACAATAAACTATTTGAAAAAAAAAAAAAAGAAGAAGATATATATGTGTATATCACACAATGGAATATTAGCCATGCAAAGAATGAAATCTTACCATCTGCAATGATATGGATGGAACTAGAGAGTATTATGCTAAGCAAAATAAGTCAGAGAAGGAGAAATATCATGTGATTTCACTCATATGTGGAATTTAAGAAACAAAACAAATGAGCAAGGGGGAAAAAGAGAGAAGCAAACGGAGAAACAGACTCTTCACTATAAGAGCAAACTGATGGTTACCAGAGGGGAGGTGGGTGAGGGGATAGGTTAAATAAGTGATGGTGATTAAGGAGTGCACTTGTATGGAACAACAGGCTGATGTATGGAAGTGCTGACTAACTATATTGTACACCTGAAACTAGTATAACACTAGTTATAATCCCAGTGTTAACTGGGATTAAAATTTAAAACTTTAAAAATAAGTAAATAAAAACCTAAAAAAAAGAGGTTCAAATATATACATTATCTTAAATTCCCATCTTATCAGCTAGATGTTTGGAAGGAATTTCTCCCTGCAGTATTAAGCCTGAGATGGTAATTGTGAACATGAGAGGAGTGGCAAGAGTAAGGAACCAGCGCATTTTAAAGCACCAGCCCCTTTAGCATTCAGTTCCTTCTGTGTTCCCTGGATCAAATGAACTATGGAGTTAATTCCTGTATCATTTAAAAGGCAGGTGTTTCTTTAACCTAGTGTGACCAGCATGACAATTTAAAACTATGCTGGCGGAGGGGGAGTGGAATCTAAAAGGACTATGGCACTCTTCGTTCTGTTAGATTATTTAGGGATGAACCCTTCTCTGTATATTTTTCATAGTTGTGAACAGCATGTGTATATGCTATTTTCTATTTTGCTGTTTTCACTTAACATTATTTTACACTCTGCTTCCCACCTGCACAGTGCACATAATTGTCATCTTTAATGGCTGTGTAACATTCCATTGTATTGAATAGCATGGTACTCCTTAGGACTGGGCTCATTTTTCTAAGCAGATATAAAAGGCTTGCTGTCTCTTAGCACCAGAGGTCTATTTTAGTTCCTGGCAGTGGCGACTAGCATGAGCGTGGGATTGCGTGGGATTCTTGAGTCATCATCACACAGCACAGTTTGAGTGCTTTGTTAACATCGCTTTGCCCACTACCCGACAGCAGAGCCTCTTGGGCTCCTTGGACCTGAGCCGGGCACTTCATAGGCATAAGGATGGAAGTAGGAGCCCCCTGACTCCCACGACTCCCAGCTAATACTATTTCTGTGCCAACATCAGAAGTTCTTGCTGCTTTTTCACTCACCGGGGATAATGCCACCTGTGTTTTGCACAGAGATTGATATGAGAGAAAAGGCAGGAGTGTAGGAGGATGGATTGTTACAGCTAAAGAAATAAGGTGCAGGTCAGGGGTGCAATGGCTACAGTTTTGTTTTGTTTTGTTTTTTTTAGCAATACCTGTGAAAATGAAGTAGGATACAGGGATAATTTCCATTCCTGAAAAGCCGGCAATAGATCTTATTCTCTACACCCCTTCCTGTCAGAAATCTCAGTTTTGGTCATCCAGTAAAGGGTTTTCCAGGGTTAATGACAAAGCAGTGAGTCTGGATGACCCCTGCTCTACCCATGGCCAATGGTGATGTGGAGAAATGGGCACACTGTTGTGGTGGGAATTCCTACACTGTTGGTGGGAATGTAAAATGGTGCAGCCCCTCTGGAAAACAGTGTGGAGGTTCCTCAGAAAGTTAACAATAGAACTCCCCTATGACCCAGCAATAGCACTGCTAGGAATTTACTCAAGGGATACAGAAATGCTGATGCATAGGAGCACATGTACCCCAATGTTCATAGCAGCACTCTCCACAATAGCTAAAACATGGAAAGAGCCTAAGTGTCCATCAACAGATGAATGGTCCAAGAAGATGTGGTTTATCTATACGATGGAATACTACATGGCAATGAGAAACAATGAAATCTGGCCATGTGTAGCAACATGGATGGACCTTGAGGGTGTTATGCTGAGCGAAATAAGTCAGGCAGAGAAGGACAGCTACCATATGTTTGCACATATAGGTGGATTAGGAGGAACTTAGTGGAGGACCATGAGGGAGAAGGGGAAAAATAGTTGGGGAGAGGGAGGGAGGCAATCCATGAGACACTCTTGAATGCTGAGAACAAACTGAGGGCTGATGAGGGTGGGGGAAAAGGGAAGGGGGGTGATGGGCATGGGGGAGGGCACTTCTTGGGATGAGCACTGGGTGTTATATGGAAACCAGTTTGACAATAAACTATTTAAGAAAAATAAATAAATAAACATTTTTTAAAAAAGAATGCTATTTGGCAGGATTCTCCTGAGAAGAGTGGTGTCATATTCATTGCACTTTATTAAATCTCACGAGTAGCAACTGCCTTGAAAATGACTGATTTTAATTGGTTACTGGGAGAGAAGAATTATATTCAAAGCACAAGGGATATGGCCCAAGCACCAAACACTCGCATATTTAGGGGACTTATAGCTATGTTAGCTACTACTGGTTTGCATGGTCTAACCCTAAATGATCACTGTTCTTTCTTACAACTGTGCCCTCACTATATGACCTGTGTTCTGCAGATCACACTAGATACCAGTACTGCTGGCAGGGTACTCCTGGCAGGTAGAAACAACATATAAATGAAGAGTAGTGACTAGATATCAGGAGTTGAAAACCATTCCAAGCAAAGGGACTCCCTTCCACTTCTGGATATTGAATTCTCTAATCAGAAAACCCAGATCTGTCTTCCAAGAAAAATGAAGTACTCAGAGCCACATGTGGCTTGTTTGAATGATGGACCAGGGTCTTTTGCTCACAGCATGCTCTGGCAGGAGCTAATCTTTGAAAGTCCTGGAGGAGGGAGGCTAAGCCCTTGATAATGAAAGAAGAGAAACTCCAAGGCAACTATTTGTCTGAAAGTAAATTTTCCCCACCTAGGGTCAAGAAACTATCCTTAATTTAGGTCTTTGGGCTGTCATGCCGAGACATGGATTTGTAAGACCTCTTTGGCAGATTTAGGATTTTCAAAGACAAGGATATGGAAGGCAGTGGTTGGCAGTGGTTAGAGTTACCTTAAATTCCCCATGTTCTTTTTACATTAGAATCCCAGACCTTGCTCTTTGGGTTGTTCTTTACAGAAAGGATGATACCTCTTCCAGAAGGAGGGCATAGCTGTCTAATGATCTAAGCCCTTCCCCTAATCATAATAATAGTAGCTAACATTTAATGAGCTACTTATTATATGTCAGGCACTATGCTAAGCATTTTTATATGGACTTCACCCTTTGATCCTGACTGCAACCCTGTGAGGTAGGTATCCTTATTCCTGTCTTCACTGGGGGAAATTGCCAGGGTTACCCAGCTTGATATGGGATCTGGAAAGTACAGTAACAACCTGCTGCAACAAAATTAAGATTCACTTGAAAAGTAAATAGAGGTATGCTGTCTGTATTGAGGGGATATTCTTTAAATAACTTTGTGATTGATAGACCGTGTGTAAGAAAATTTAGTTGACACCCAGGAACACGTACATTATACAAAGAGAAGTGTGCCAGTATACTGAAATTGAGTTTTATCAGGTTTTTTCAACTTAAATTCTCCAACTTGCCCACACTTATAGATAGCACTCCTACCCCCTTTTAACCATACTTCCCTTTTGGCTAAGAAAGTATGCCTGTCTCATACATACCATAAAGGCAAATGTGGATGATCCAATTTTCTTAAGAACACTGGTTTGTTGAATTATATTTTCTGTCTGATAAAAGCCTTCTTCAGTAGAGATAGTTGCAGAATTCCTGAGTAAGAATAATTATTGACAGATTTCTCCAGTGAACTTTATTAGGCAGATTGGAGGAAACTGGCTGGTCAAGAGTGGCCAGAGAAGACCAAAGGAAAAAGCAGTATTTTTGGACAGGAAAGACAGAGTACTGGCTTGGGCACACAGGAGATCTGGATTTTAAAAATAGCTCTGTCAGTGATCAGCTGTACAGTCTTGGCACTTAACCTCTCTGTACCCCAAACTCTTCATCTGTTTAACAACTAAGGTTGGATTAGAGGCTCTGTCTCAGTCAAAACTCTGTCAAAGACCCACAAGGTGCCTTGAGTGGTTCTTTTGGAGATAGGCCATGTGTAATGCATAATAGCAAATGATGCAATCTTAGTGTCAGACCCTCTAGATCAGGTTGTAAAACTAATCATTCTGTGAAAAGTTTCTATCCTTCAGATACAAGTATGGAATATTGGCTTGGAAGTTAAGAGCATGAGTTATGGAGTTGGACCTTAGTTTGAAAACCAGTTCTGCCACTTCCTAATGGGTGCCCTGGGACAAATGATAAGACCTCCCTAAACATTAGTTTCTGCTTCTGTAAGATGATGTAATAAATACTACCAACCTCATAGGCTTGTGAAGATGAAAGACAATAGTACGTAAACACTTACCCCAGCACCTGGTAAAATAGAAGTACTCAGTCATCCATGTCTGCTACAACTATTGGTGTGCTTATTTCTACCAGTGTAATTGCTTATTACTACCAATGTAATTCTCTTGACTTGGGCATGGCTACACTTTTGCACTTTTTCTGGATATAGCTTTCTCTTTCTGCATGGAGTTTGAGAAAAGCATAAGTAGATCTTTCTGGCCTAATGCCAGCTCTAGAGTCAGACCTGGATTTAAATCCCTGCTCTGCTTCTTACAGGATTTGGGACCTTGGGCAAGTTGTTTAGCTTTTCTGCTCCTTAGTTCCCTAATTTGGAAAATGTAGGTAGGTGTACTGCCTACCCCTAAGGGTTGTTGTGAATAAGATATGAATGTGAATAACTTAGGCCTATGCCTAAGGCCTGACATCCAGAAGTCTCTCAATAAATGGTAGCTGAGATATTGATGGTGAAAGTAATAGTTGTAGTAATAGCAAATACTACCACTACCCACCATGGGATGGAGGGTTGATTGTGTTCAAACTCATACAGTTTTTGCATACCTAACCAAAGGATTGGAAGAGGCAGTAATTGTTGTTTCTGGTGGGATAGCAAGGGAATTGCTTCCAGGCTTCACAGACCATGTCAGGGAATTTAAAACCAATTTGTTTTCAGACGCATGACTGAAAATGATTCAGTAGGGCATAATTCTCAGCAAAAAAGTTCTATTTATTTCTGCCAGTTCCCTTACATCCAAGAACCTTAGGAGAAAAATGTAATCACAAAATGACCCTCCACTTCTAAGGCTCGATTTTAGTTGGTCACCCACGACATGTACATAGGGTTCATGAGGAGCATTTGGGTGCAAAGACCTGTAGCCTCTGTTCTTCTTTGCCAAGGTCATCTTCATTCTCAAATGGATGTCACCTAACTTTTTTAAGCCTCTCCACAGGTACAAGCTTCATTTGATGGCTAGAACGTAGATGTACAGGAACAATGGGAATCCTCAGGGATATGATGTTAGATAGGTGGACTTGTAGGGGGACTTAAGAGGTATTAGCAAGTAGAAATGGAAAAACTGAGCAGTACTAACGGTTCTAGAGATGAGCCCATTTGCTGAGGGAGGAATATGAGATGGTTTTTTTTTTTTGTGGATTTCCCTCCATTTTTCTCTTTAGTACCCTGTTAAAAGTCTAATAATAGAAAGAAAGCAGCCAGTCAGTGCAAGTGAAACTAAACACCAGGTTTCCTGTCCTTCCCAGATCACTCCTGATTGGGAGGGTGTTGGCCCTTACACACAAGGGGGTGTAAGACTGCTCCCCTCCAGGCACCTGCCCTCAGCCCCTGGCCTCATAATTTCTCTCAGTCTTGCTCTCTCCCTTTTCCCCTTCATATAAGGAATACTAACCACAGGATCCAAAGGCAGCTTCACAGGGATTTTCCAGTAACATCTCTGCGTCCCAGGTATCCAGGGGTTTTTTTGCCCTGGGTTCTGAGGTTATAAAAATGAAAAGTTTATTTCAGTTTCGGACCAAGATTTAGGGGTAGTTTCTGACATCTCAAAAAACACTTCCTCTGCTCTTCTACCAGATTTCTCCCAGTCGAATCTCACCCTCACCCCTCATCCCCAAAGCAGTGCCTCTCTCTTCCTCAGTGATCCTGGCCAAGTCTAGGCCCCTCCACATAACAACCCAAGACTCTGGGGTGGCTTGAAGGGTTAGATACCCTGGAAAGCAGGGGTGACATAATATTGACAGTTGACCATCATGGACAATGGAGTCCCAAGGAACATTGAGAAGGAGTAGCCATTAACAGCAATGGACCTTCGAGGCCTCATACATTTTTTTTTAATACCTTTATTGTATTGGGAGACATTGTAAATGCTTATTATAAAAACTAGAATTTCCAAGAAAGCAAAAATTCAAAGAAAGTCCCCTAGGCCTTTTACTTCTCAAAATCACCTAGTATTTCACCCCTAGAGAAAATCACTGCTGATGTTTCGGTGATATCCCTCCATATATTCTGTGCATGTATATACATCACGCTAAACATGCTAGACTCTGATTTACCATTTTCTCTAACGAAATATCAGGCTGTAGAAAACTTTCCATGTCAGTAATATAAGTCAACATTATCCCTTTTAATGTCTGCATCATATTCCATTGTATGAATGCATCATAATTTATTTAGTCATTCCCCATTATTAGCCCTTTGCTTGTTTCCAACTTTTAGCTATTGTACACACTGTTGGGTTTCCACATTTCTAAAGTTCTTAATATGTATATACACATATTGAGAGAGGGAGAGCAGGAGAGAGACAGACAACCAATTTGTACTTACACCACTGGAAACCATAACCTTTAAGATAACCTGATAGCCATGCAAACAAAAATCTTGTGTCAGCCAGTGCTGGAGTGCTGGGGCATCATACTGGCTACCAGATGATGGTCTCCAAGCACTCTCCCTGTACTTCATCAACTTCTTCTAACCACTAACCATAGTATGAGAAAAGAGTTTCAGACTCAAAATAGGAATATTGTATAAATTGTGAGAGAAGGCCTATGGTCCAGGATTACCTTCAAAATGATCATCATCAATGCATGGAGCTGGTGTCTGCAATTCATCACTTTGATTGTCACAAAGCTCAGTAGTGTTCTGAGTTCTGTTTCCCCCAGAACATTCACCTTCCTCCATGCGTTCATCTAAAGCAAATGTTACTGATATGTTCTTTTTAGGCCTTAATCTTAAACCTTCTTTCTGTACAACAAGAAAATGGAGGGTAAAAAGTCAGCTCATGCTCTGATAGTTCAGGGATTGGTCCCTGGGGCAGTAGCATTTAAAGAGCCATTTACCTGTAGGATTGGCTTTAGGGGCCTAGCTTCCACTGAGCATTGTCCTAGATAATGTCTTTTTAATTTCAACATTCCCATCCTGGTAGTGAAGCTGGGGAAGACAGAAAAAAAAGCAATAATGGAAACAGACACACTTCAAACTCCTTAATTGAATGCAGCTATTTCTCCATTTGTCTCATATGCTTTTGGAGATTAAAAGAAGGAAAGGACAGAGCAAGAGGACATTTTGGCCTTTTATTCCTCAAAACCTTAATCAACTCCTATTTCTTTTTTTTCCCTTTGTGTTCTTTTCCATTTTCCTGTTCTCTCTCATCTTTTCTTATTATTGGGAGGATCAGAGAACTGAAAGCAGAGACTGTGGGGTGGCTCCAAAATTTTCAGACATAGAAGGTTTCCAATAAGTTTCTTAAGTGGCTCCTGCTCCTTTTCTCCTCTGTGTGGCCAACCAGGCAACAGGAAAGCTCTAGTCTCTAGTCCTGATAGACTGGCTTTACCCTCATACAACTCATCCCACAAACATGATCACTCAAGTTGTGCTGAAGAGAGGGTATACCTCACAGTGTTGGAATGTTTGTAGTCATCGGGCCCCATTTGGGCCAGTGGATCTTGAGACACTTGCTCAACACTGCACAGAATCCAAACACCACCCAGAAGTCCCTGCATATATTGAAAATGGACTCCTGCATCTGTTTTTATCAGTACACCTAATAGAGGCATCTCAGTACCTGTCTGATGAGGATCTTCCCCCAGAGCCTCTGGTGCCCTTGGAGGATGGGATGCTTGAGGGGAGTGGCCTTCGGCAAGTACACAGCTCTTCATATTTATCCCCAATGGCAGCTAATAGCCAGCGCAGCCCTTCAATTATGGGCTGATGGTTCTTTCTTTGGAGGCTTTTGATGGCTGAACAGGGTTCCTGTGATAAAAAGAGAAGAGAAAGCTGTAACTCAGGATCCTGGAACCCTTGAGGTCCAAAGTCCCAATTATTCTCAGCCAAGAGCAGAGGTACATGTAAGCTCTTCTCTGTCTATAGAGGCTCTAGGACTTCCTAGGAGAGACTTAACACTCACTCCTGGGAAAGTAAATGAAAGACAAAAAGTTAAGGTCTTTTAATAAATCATGGTACAATGTCCTGGATGTCTGACCTTGGGCAAGTCACTTATAATCTCTGAGCCTTGGCCTTCTTATCCATAAAATGAGAATATTGAAACTTCTAATTGTAAAGAGGTATTTTGAGGTCCTAATGAGAAAATAGGTGTGAAAGTATTATAAGAATGTGTTATTTTCAGTCACTGTTGAGTCAGAAATCATCATTGAAGATGCTGCCTGTGGGGGAGGCTCTGCCTCAGATTCAGCATATGGGGGGTGATTATGGAATGGGCCAAGAAATACATCAACTGGGCTCAAGAGGGTGAGGGAGGGGAAGAATGGCATGAGTAAATACTTACCACTCGGCACAGGGACTTGTTATCATTCACTAGCCTTTCTAGGAGTAGATATTCAATAATATCACAGGGTAGGAGGGCATCCTTCTTGTCCTGTTTGTTTGCCATGCTAGAGCAGGGCATAGGAGAGAAGGAGGGAGGAGAAGAGGAAAAGTGTAACATAAATAGAGGCCAAGGGCAAGCAAAGAAAGGAAAGAGGAGGAGTATCAGTTCTAGTACAGCTGCTACATATTCAGGAACTAGCTTCAAAGACATAACCAATGAGATGAGGCAGATATTTTTCTAGCCAACTCTCAATGGAGGAAAGAAGAGCACAAATAATTTTAATTCAAGATAATTCCCAGATCTCATTTCTCCCTTCCTCTACACTATGCCACAAAACTTTAATTAGAATTGCTAACCAGGATATGAAGAGATTTGGAATTTTTACACACTCTCCCAATCTCTGTTCATGCTTGAATTGGGGGTGCTAATGAGGAATGAAAAAGGCAAAAAGGGAGTGCGGGAGGAGTGAGGACTGATGGGCCACCTGAATTATCACCTTGGAATGAGTGCTAGTTACATAACTCTTAGGTAGTTAGCCAAGGGAGGAGTCCATTGGCATCAATTATACAAAATTAGGGTTGTTTTCTGCCTCCCTCTCAGGGTCAGAAACTGAAGCCAGAAAAGAAGCAAATTCAGGAAGGCAGTCTTCCAGGAGAGTTGAGGAAAGGAGATGGAATATCCAGATATTACTCTCCATTTCTCTTTGACATTTGCCTTCAGAATTACCTTTCTACAGTTAGGTAACATGTTTCCCCATGGCAATATGTGGTAGAAAGTGGCTCTTAAAAACAGCCCCCAGAGGACTGGCCCACTCCCCCTCACTGAACCATACCCAGTTGGGTATGACAAAGGGACCACCCTTCCTCCACCCACTCTTCTCAAGGTATAAAATGGGAAGGGGAAATTGGTCACAAAAGCAGAATCTTACAGTAGGATAGGTTTCCCTGCCACTCTTTTATCAGACAGCAGACGAGTTAAGATGATCTTCACTTCCTGCATGCGTCCCAAGTCACTGGAATCCAGGACAAAAACAAGTCCGTGCGCCTGTGCATAGTAGTTCGGCCAGGTTTCTCGGCCCTTTATGTCTCCACTCAGGTCATAGATGGAAACTTCATACTCATCCAGTAAGAGTGTAGTCAATTCAGATTTCATAGAATTCTCCATCCTACTGGGAAGCACTATGCATAGGAGAAGAGAGGAAATGCAACCACAAAGCAAGGAAATCGAGTTAGATGTGACAAATTGTTAAGCAGAGATCTGAAGCTTGACCAGAGCCTGCCCTGAGGAATCCCCCTGGGGCATCCTGCCATTCTGCTCACACTCACGGATTCATCTTCCTAAACCAGCACTTGGTCATGCTACCCTTTCCTGGCTCAGTAACCTCTGGTGAGTGCCCACTGCTCCCAGGATAGAATACCCACTCCTTTGCCACCTAACCTGCCAGATTTGACTGGTGTCCACAGTGCTCCTGGTACACACCCAGTTTCTTCCTCTTTCTGCACCTTGGCTCATGTTCTCCCCCCAGCCCCCAGCCCCGCACTCCATAAGAATTTCACGCTCTGTCTTGCCATGGGCCTTCACTTAGATGCTATTTCCACTTAGAACACTCTTCTACTACTCTTTGTTTGGTTAATGCCTTTTAAAAAACATATCAATTTAGGGGCACCTGGGTGGCTCAGTCAGTTAAGCCTCCGACTTTGGCTCAGATCGTGATCTCACAGTTCGTGGGTTCGAGCCCCATGTCAGGCTCTGTACTGACAGCTCAGAGCCTGGAGCCTATTTCAGATACTGTGTCTCCCTCTCTCTCTGCCTCTCCCCCACTCATGTTCTGTCTCTGTCTCTCAAAAAGAAACATTAAAACTATTAAAAATAAATAAACAAATAAAATGTCAGTTTAGGGGCACCTGGGTGGTTCAGTCTGTTAAGCATTTGACTTGGGTTCAGGTTATCATATGACAGTTTATGAGTTCAAGCCCCACATCAGGCTCTCAGCTGTCAGCACAGAGCCCACTTTGGATCCTCTCTCTCTCTTTCTCTGCCACTCCCCTGCTTGCACTCTGTCTCTCTCAAAATAAGTAAATAAACATAGTTTTTCCCCCTTTTATATCAATTTAGATCTTGTTTCCTCTAGAAAGTTCCCCTAACTCACACCACCATCCCCCAGTGTGGACAGGTACCTTTCTTCTGGACTTACCACTCTCACAGCTCATATTAGTGTTAGAAACATTATGATTTTGTTATCTGAGTTATAAACTACAACAGGACAGGAACCCTTTCAGTTTTATTCACCATTATACTCATGATGCTGAGCACAGAAGTTGGGATACAGCTGGCACCAATAAATATTTGTTCCATGGATTTTGATGAATGAATGAATGAATGAATGAGTAAATGAACAAGAGGTCCTTCTCTCCAACTCATTCTTCAAGGTCCAGCTCAAGTAGCACTTTCTTTAGGAAGGCTCTCTGACCTATTCAGATCTCACTTCTCTCTCTTATTGAGAACATGGTCTATTAAACTGGTTCTTTTTTAATGTTTATTTATTTTTGAGTGACAGACAGACAGAGTGCAAGCAGGGAAGGGGCAGAGAATCCGAAGCAGGCTCCAGGCTCTGAGCTGACATGCAGGGCTCGAACTCATGAATGGTGAGGTCATGACCTAAGCCAAAGTTGGATGCTTAACTGACTGAGCCACCCAGGTGCCCATAAACTGGTTTGTAACCTCATTCTATGCATGTCCTGTGTCATGGAGGGGCTCTGCATTACCTTACATACAGTAGGTGTTCAACACATGTTTATGGCTGTTACTGTGGATACAAGTATGAAGTTCTCTTCCTCATATCTCCTCCAAGAAATCATTCCTAACTCAGACATTTACCATTTCCAGACTATGGCCAGAGCATAGTATCCCATAGGGCATCCATACCACTTTCAGCTCTTAGAGAAATGCAGTTTAAAATGACAGTCTTTAGGGGCGCCTGGGTAGCTTAGTCGGTTAAGCATCCGACTGTCGCTTAGGTCATGATCTCGCGGTTTGTGGGTTCAAGCCCAGGGTCGGGCTCTGTGCTGACTGCCAGCTCAGAGCCTGGAGCCTGTTTCAGAATCTGTATCTCCCTCTCTCTGACCCTCCCCTGCTCACGCTGTCTCTCTCTATCCTAGAAATAAATAAATATTTAAAAAAAAAGAAATCCCTTAAAAAAAATAAATAAAATGACAGTCTTTATACACATTTCAGTCTTTTGAATTTTTTTTAGCATTTATTCAGTTTTTTTTCAAATATTTTATTGTGAAATTAGTTTCCACATAACACCCAGTGCTCATCCCCACAAGTGCCCTCCTCCATGCCCACCCCTCCTCCCCCCACATCCACCAGTCCTCAGTTTTTGTCAGCATTCAAGAGTCTCTCATGGTTTGCCTCTCTCCCTTTCCCCCACCATTTCCGCCCTTCTTCTCCCCCTTGGTCCTCTGTTAAGTTCCTCCTAATCCTCCTATACGTGCACACATATGATATTTGTCCTTCTCTGCCTGACTTATTTCGCTCAGCATAACACTCTCAAGGTCCATCCATGTTGCTACACATGGCCAGATTTCATTGTTTCTCATTGCCATGTAGTATTCCATGATATAGATAAACCACATCTTCTTGATCCATTCCTCTGTGGATGGACACTTAGGCTCTTTCCATGTTTTAGCTATTGTGGAGAGTGCTGCTATGAACATTGGGGTCCATGTGCTCCTATGCATCAGCATTTCTGTATCCCTTGGGTAAATTCCTAGCAGTGCTATTGCTGGGTCATAGGGGAGTTCTATTGTTAGTTTCCTTAGGAACCTCCACACTGTTTTCCAGAGGGCTGTACCAGTTTACATTCCCACCAACAGTGTAGGAGGGTGCCCGTTTCTCCACATCCTCGCCAGCATCTAGAGTTCTCTGATTGGCTCATTTTAGCCACTCTGACTGGCGTGAGGTGGTATCTCAGTGTGGTTTTGATTTGTATTTCCCTGATGAGGAGCGATGCTGAGCATCGTTTCCTGTGTCTGTTGGCCATCTGGATGTCCTCTTTGGAGAAGTGTCTGTTCATATCTTCTGCCCATTTCTTCACTGGGTTGTTTGTTTTTCGGGCGTGTAGTTTGGTGAGTTCCTTGTAGATTCTGGATATCAACCCTTTATCTGATATGTCATTTGCAACTATCTTTTCCCATTCCGTTGGTTGCCTATTAATTTTCTGGGTTGTTTCCTTGGCTGTGCAAAAGCTTTTAATCTTGATAAGGTCCCAACAGTTTATTTTTGCTCTTAATTCCCTTGCTTTTGGGGATGTGTCAAGTAAGAAGTTGCTGCGGTGGAGGTCAAGGAGGTTGTTTCCTGCTTTCTCCTATAGGGTGTTGATAGTTTCCTGTCTCACGTTCAGGTCCTTTATCCATTTTGAGTTTATTTTTGTGCATGGTGTGAGAAAATGATCTAGTTTCATTCTTCTGCATGTTGCTGTCCAGTTCTCCCAACACCATCTGTTAAAAAGGCTGTCTTTTTTCCATCGGATATTCTTTCCTGCTTTGTCAAAGATTAGTTGGCTGTATACTTTTGGGTCCACTTCTGAGTTCTCAATTCTGTTCCATTGGTCTATGTGTCTGTTTTTGTGCCAATACCATACTGTCTTGATGATGACAGCTTTGTAGTAGAGGCTAAAGTCTGGGATGGTGATCCCTCCCGTTTTCGTTTTATTTTTCAGGATTACTTTGGCTATTCGGGGTCTTTTGTGGTTCCATACAAATTTTTGGATTGTTTGTTCTAGTTTTGAGAAGTATGCTGATGCAATTTTGATTGGAATTGCACTGAATGTGTAGAGTACCTTAGGTAGTAATGACACCTTAACTATATTTATTCTTCCTATCAAAGAGCATGGAATGTTTTTCCATTTCTTTGTGTCTTCTTCAATTTCCTTCATAAGTTTTCTATAGTTTTCCTCATACAGATCTCTTGTATCCTTGGTTAGGTTTATTCCGAGGTATTTTATGGTTTTTTGTGCAATTGTGAATGGGATCAGCTTCTTGATTTCGCTTTCTGTTGCTTCATTGTTGGTGTATAAAAATGCAACCGATTTCTGTACATTGATTTTGTACCCTGCAACTTGGCTGAATTCTTGGATCAGTTCTAGTAGGCTTCTGGTGGAGTCTGTCGGGTTTTCTATGTAGAGTATCATGTCATCTGCGAAGAGTGAAAGTTTGACTTCCTCTTTGCCAATTCTGATGCCTTTGATTTCCTTTTGTTGTCTGATGGCTGATGCTAGGACTTCCAGCACTATGTTAAACAGCAGTGGTGAGAGTGGGCATCCCTGTCGTGTTCCTGATCTCAGGGGGAAAGCTCTGAGTTTTTCCCTGTTGAAGATGATGTTAGCTGAAGGCTTCTCATAGATGGCTTTGATGATGTTTAAGTAGGTTCCTTCTATCCCAACTTTCTCGAGAGTCTTTATTAGGAAGGGATGCTGTATTTTGTCAAATGCTTTTTCTGCATCTATTGACAGGATCATATGGTTTTTATCTTTTCTTTTATTGATATGATGTATCACATTGATTGATTTGCGAATATTGAACCAGCCCTGTAACCCAGGAATGAATCTCACTTGACCTTGGTGGATGATTCTTTTTATATGCTGCTGGATTCGATTTGCAAGGATCTTGTTGAGAATTTTTGCATCCGTATTCATCAAGGATATTGGCCTGTAGTTCTCTTTTTTTGCTGGATCTCTGTCTGGCTTGGGAATCAGTGTGATGCTGGCTTCATAAAATGAGTCCGAGAGTTTTCCTTCGCTTTCTATTTTTTGGAAGAGCTTGAGAAGAATTGGGATTAATTCTGTTTAAAATGTCTGGTAGAATTCCCCAGGGAAGCCATCAGGTCCAGGGCTCTTATTTGTTGGGAGATTTTTGATCACTGATTCAATTTCTTCACTCGTTATGGGTCTGTTCAGGTTTTCTATTTCTTCCCATGTGAATTTGGGTAGTGAGTGTGTGTTTAGGAATTTGTCCATTTCTTCTAAGTTGTCCAATTTGTTGGCATATAATTTTTCATAGTATTCCTGATAATTGCTTGTATTTCTGAGGGGTTGGTTGTAATAAGTCCATTTTCATTCATAATTTTGTCTATTTGGGTGCTCTCTCTTTTCTTTTTGATAAGTCTGGCTAGAGGTTTGTCAATTTTGTTTACTTTTTCAAAAAACCAACTCTTGGTTTCATTGATCTGTTCAATTGTTTCTTTCGTCTCTATGTTGTTTATTTCTGCTCTAATTTTTACTATTTCTCTTCTTCTACTGGGTTTAGGGCGTTCTTGTTGCTCTGCCTCTAGTTCCTTTAGGTGAGCTGTTAGATTTTGGACTTGCACTTTTTCTAATCTCTTGAAATAGGCCTGGAGAGCAGTGTACTTTCCTCTTTGGACTGCCTTTGCCGCATCCCATAGATTTTGAATTGTTGTGTTTTCATTTTCATTTGTTTCCATATATTTTTTAATTTCGTCCCCAATTGCCTGATTGGCCCATTCATTCTTTAGAAGGGTGTTCTTTAACCTCCATGTTTTTGGAGGTTTTCCAGACTTCTTCCTGTAATGGATTTCAAGTTTCAAAGCATTGTGATCTGACAGTGTGAATGGTAGGATCTCTATTCTTTTATTTTTATTGAGGGCTGCTTTATGTCCCTGTATGTGATCTATCTTGGAGAATGTGCCATACGCACTTGAGAAGAAAGTAAATTCCCCGGCCTCAGGATGTAAAGTTCTAAATATATCCGTCAGGTCCTTCTGGTCCAATGTGTCTTTCAAGTCCATTATTTCTTTAGTGATTTTCTGTCTGGTTGACCTATCCATTGCTGTAAGCGGAGTATTAAAGTCCCCTCCTATTAACACATTCTTATATATAAGCTTGTTTCTGTTTGTGATTGTTTTAGATATTTAGGTGCTCCTATATTCGGTGCATAGACATTTATGATTGTTAGTTCTTCGTGATGGATGGACCCTGTAATTATTATGTAGTGCCCTTCTTCATCTCTTGTGATTGTCTTTAATTTGAAGTCCAGTTTGTCTGATATAAGTATCGCTACTCCGGCTTTCTTTTGATTTCCTGTAGCATCATATATATTTCTCCATCCCCTTACTTTTAATCTGAAGGTATCTTCCCGTCTAAAATGAGTTTCTTGTAGACAGCATATAGATGGATTTTGTTTTTTAATCCATTCTGCTTCCGTATGTCTTTTGATTAGAGCATTCAGCCCATTTACATTCAGTGTTATTATTGAAATATGTGGGTTTGGAGTCTTTGTATCTTTTGTAGGGTTCATGTTTGTGGTGGTGTCTCTGGAATCTTTGTTCCTTGCAACCTTTCCTTCAGAGCACCCCCTCAGGATTTCTTGTAGGGTTGGCTTCGTGGTGACAAATTCTTTCAATTTCTGTTTATTTGGAAAGGTTTTTATCTCTCCTTCTATTTTGAATGACAGGCTTGCTGGATAGAGGATTCTTGGCTGCATATTTTTACTGTTCATCACATTGAAGATCTCCTGCCATTCCTTTCTGGCCTGCCACGTTTCAGTAGATAGGTCTGTCACCACTCTGATAGGTTTCCCTTTGTATGTGAGGGCCCTTTTCTCCCTACCTGCTTTCAAAATTCTCTCTTTGTCCTTGTATTTTGCCATTTTTACGATGATGTGTCGTGCAGAAGATCGATTCCAGTTATGTCTGAGGGGATTCCTCTGAGCCTCTTGTATTTCCACATTTACTTCCTTCCCCAGGTCGGGGAAGTTCTCTGCTATAATTTGTTCCAGGACTCCTTCAGCACCTTTCCCTCTCTCTTCCTCTTCTTGGATTCCTATGATACGGATATTGTTGCATTTGACTGTATCGGTGAGCTCTCGAAGTCTTCTTTCCTGTTCCTGGATCAGTTTGTCTCTTTTTTTGTCAGCTTCTTGTTTTTCTATAATGGTTTCTTCTAAATCACTTATTCTCCTTTCTGCCTCTTCAATCCATGCATTGGAGGCCTCTAATTTGTTATGTATCTCATTTATCGCTTTTTTTAATTCTTCATGCCTATTTTTATTTTCCATTCTGTCTGTAGCCATAGTTTCTTTGATGTCCCCTATGTTTTTTTCAAGCCCTGCTATTAATTTTACCATTATTAATCTAAAATCTTGTTCAGTTATGCTGCCCATATCTGTTTTGAGCAGTTCATTAGCTGTCATTTCTTCTTGGAGTTTCTTTGGAGGAGAGCTCTTTCGTTTTGTCATTTTAGTTAGCTTTCCGGCTCTTGTTGGTTTTAAAGACCTGTTATGCTCTCTGTTTCTATGAGCGCTGCTATATCCAAGAAGACTCTTTGACTTTCCAGGGCCTATCCTTTCAGAGAGTGTTTTTTGAATGGTATCCCTTGGTCTCTCTTGTTGGGACCTTGGTTATTTTACTTTCCTATTCGTAGTGATATTTGGGACTCTCCACCTTGTGTACTCTAGCCTGTTTCTTGAGGTAGCCCTGGAAAGGAACACAGACAGACAAACACACAGGGAGCAGGAGCACACAAACGCACAGGCTAATTCAACTAACATGCAAAGCGAGAGGGAAAACGAAAAAGTTAAGAGAAAAGATGGAGGTGGGAGGGTGAATAATAGGGAGTATAAAATACATAAAAGGGTCAAAAAGGGGAAAAGAAAAGGAAAAAAGAAGAAAACCGATGGACCAAGAACGGTTTAAAGCATATACCTGGATTTCCCAGCTACAATTAAATAGCCGTGTATATGCAGTGCTGGTTGAAGAGCATAGAGAAAGAGAGAGAAGGCAGGGCGAGACGAGGCAGATTTGGAAATAGAATGAACAGGCAGAAGGGATAAGAAGCTTTTTTCAAAGAGGTAAAGGGTAGAATATGGTTGGATAGGTGAGAGAAGGATGCTGGAATTATCCAGAGAAACTATATAGTCTAATTACTCCTGAGAGAAATAGCTGAAAATGTCGGTAGGTGTAGAATTTACATTTACAGAATGGACTTGTTGTGATTGTTTAAGCAAGCTGGTGACCAGAGTTAATCAGGTCAGTGTTTTGGGGAAAAAAGCGAGAAAAGAGAAAGAAGAAGAAAAAAAGAGGAAAGAAAGAGGGGAAAAAAAAGAAAAAAAGGGAAGAAAAGAAAAAAAGGAAAAAAAAGGAAAAAAGAAAGAGGAAAAAAAAAAGGGAGGAGGGCACCTCTCAGGCAGGGATGGGCGTGGCGTGATCCAATGCCTCGGGGGGGGGGGGGTCTGCCTTGGCGGTTGTGGGGAGGAGAGTGAGGGTGCTCCAGTCCCTTCTTTAACCCCGCGCTGCAACTCGCTTTTTTGGGCGTGTCAACTCCCTGTTCCGGGGACGCAGCCGAAGTTGGTTGCACTCTTCAACCCAGGCCAGTTCCAATCTCCAAATCCCAGTCCGCGCGCCCCGCTGAAATTGCCTTAGACACAGCTTCCCAGACAACCCCCTCGGGCAATTCCAGGCTCCCTGCTGAGCTCTGGGGGTGGAGTCAGAATCGCTGCTTCCTTCTCTGGGTCGGGCTGGCGCGCATGCGCGGGGGCTTGCCTGCTGGGTCCGCGTAGCCCGAGCCCACTGGAGTGAGGAAAACCGGGTCTCTCTATGGCTCGTCACCCGAAACACGAACTCACAGGCAAATTTCCCAGTTTTTAGCTCTTTGCCTTCCCTCTCGAGTTCCAGCCAGCCAGGAGCGCGGATGCCCGGTGTCTGCGTGTCTCTTTCAGGGGTCCCAGCCGCCCTGGAGCTACAATGGCGGCAGGCGCGCCACCGCTGGAGTGAGGAAAACCGGGTCTCTCTATGGCTCGTCACCCGAAATACGAACTCACAGGCAAATTTCCCAGTTTTTAGCTCTTTGCCTTCCCTCTCAAGTTCCAGCCAGCCAGGAGCGCGGACGCCCGGTGTCTGCGCGGCTCTTTCAGGGGTCCCAGTCGCCCTGGAACTACAATGGCGGCAGGCGCCCCGCCGCTCTGAAATGCAACCTCCAGGAGTGGCACAAAGAAGCAGTTTGTGTGCTCAGCCTCCCCCAGGACCAGTTGTCGCGAGGGGACCTGGTGTGCAGGTATTTGGCAAGTACGGTCTTTCTATGCACCGAGCGGAGGTTTTTCTGTCTCGGACTCTCTCCTTTTCCCCTCTCACTCCCCGTAGAGGGTAGAGGGGGATCGCCTCCCACCCTGGAGTCTCCGATCCCGGCCCGATTTTACCTTCCCCGGTTCGCACTCACGTTAGAAGCTTTCTCAGTGGATTCTGCGTCCTTTTTCTCCCAGTCTCTCAGGTTTTGTAAGGTTTCCAATGGCTTCAGATCTTTTCTGTGTGATGTATGGGCGCGAGTGCAAGTACGGAGCTCTTTACTTCTCTGCCATCTTGCCCCCCCCCTCGCATTTATTCAGTTTTTGAGAGACCGAGAATGAGTGGGGAGGGGCAGAGAGAGAGGGAGACACAGAATCTGAAACAGGCTCTGAGCTGTCAGCACAGAGCCTGGTGTGGGGCTCGAACCCACAAACCGTGAGATCATGACCTGAGCTGAAGTTGGATGCTTAACCGACTGAGCCACCCAGGCACCCCCACATTTCAGTCTTTTTAACTGACATGGCAGTCCTGGCCTAGCTCTCTCCCCTCATTAGTAGTAAAATTATTTTATAGATTCTCTACACTCATACTTGGGAGTTCTAATGCCAAAATCAGTAACTTATTTATATATAGCCTTAGATCTACCTGTGACATTTTTCCATGGGATTGCCCAAATGAGTCATTTAGCTGAGAAGTTAGATGCTTTCAGATCTTTGGAAATGTATGATAATACACACATTTACATGTATGTGTGTATGTATATATGTGTGTGTATATATTATTATCATTACACTTTAATGTGATCTTACAACTCCTGTTTTCATGTTTGTCAATTATCTTTTTAATTATAGTTTTCAGATAACATAGTTTTCAGTTACAACTTTGGTGTAATATTTGCTATGTCTGTATTAGACTACCTGAAAATAATGAGTGAATAGGTTGAAACTCTAAAGGTAATTTTCAAATCTTGTTTCCAGCATCCAGACAAGTTTTGTATTATTTTTTCCCTGTCAGAGAAAAGCATTTCCCCTAGGTTTTTTTTTCCTTCTTTTACTTGAAAACTTACCAATTCCTTCAGTAATGCAATGTATTGTTGGGGAACCTTGCAAGCCATGAGAAGTTGTTCCCTGATAATTTACATTTCTTTTATTTTTCACTATTAATTTAATAAACCCCCTGAGTAAAAGTACTGAGTGTACTTCATCTCTATATCCCTAGCAGAGTATTTCATAAAGCATAGTCTGGGGACTGTCTGCTTCAGGGTTACATGGGGGTGATTGTTAAGTTCTACTTTATACCAAATGAATCAGAACCTCTGTGTTTGGGACCCAGGTATTTGTATGTTTAACAACCTCCTGTAGTTAAGAAAATCCCCAGGTGATTTTTCTGCACTTCAAAGCTTGAGACCCACTGCCCTAGAGAGCAATGAAACTCATGCCTGTTCTGTCTCAGCATCATCTGGTGCACATGTTAAGATTTTGAATCTCTGGGGGTGCCTGGGTGGCTCAGTCAGTTAAACGTCCAACTTCGGCTCCGGTCATGATCTCACGGTTTGTGAGTTCGGGCCCCGCATTGGGCTCTGTGCTGACAGCTAAGAGCCTGGAGCCTGCTTTGGATTCTGTGTCTCCTCTCTCTGCCCCTCCCCCATTTGTGCTCTGTCTCACTCTGTCTCTCAAAAATAAATAAATGTAAAAAAAAAAATTTTTTTTAAGATTTTGAATCTGTGGTCCCACCCAAACCAAAGTATCTGAACCTCGAGGCACCTGGGTCAATAGGTATGCAATCTCTCCAGATGCTTCTGAGTTTTGGCTCTCAGTACTCACTATGCTCCATGATCACCTGTGGAACTTTTAAAACCTAGGATGCTAGGCCTTATTCTTTGAAGATTTGAAGCCATAGATCTGGGGTGGGGCTTAATAATCTTTGTTTTTTTAAAGCTCCCCAGTTGACTGAATGTATAATATAATACGTTATATCATATCATATCATATATCATATCATATCATGTATTATATATAATGATGTATAATGATAATAATGGCTTATGTCCCAAAATATTTTATAGCTGGAATCATCAAATGTTCACACAAGTTATGCCTTGTAGAATGGAATTTCTTTCTGAGGCTGTTGTCTTTGTTCTAACAATCATAAGTATTTGCAGGAGCAGGTGAAGCAAGCTATTGCATTTTGGATACAGAGCAACAACTAGATTGACTTTGGTTGTCCTGCATGGACAGAGATGGCCTGAGACATTCCTCACAATATGAGATCAGTAGCACTTTGCTTCTTGACCATTAAAAACTATTCTTTGAGGGGCACCTGGGTGGCTTAGTCAGTTAAGCGTCTGACTTTGGCTCAGGTCATAATCTCACGGTTCGTGGGTTCAAGCCCCGCATTGGGCTCTGTGCTGACAGCTAGCTCAGAGCCTGGAGCCTGTTTCAGATTCTGTGTCTCCCTCTCTCTCTGAACCCTCTCTGCTTATGCTCTCTCTCTCTCTCTCTCTATTTCTCAAAAATTAAAAAAAAAAACTATTCTTTGAATGAAGTTACAACCATAAGCCTTATTGGTTTATGAATCAGCCCCCAAGTTAGTCACCAGCCACAAGGCAAGTTATACAGTAACACATTAAATAGACTACAGGCTTTTTCCTCTAGGAATTAGAATGAAAAGCAGGCACTGTTCTCACAGACAAAATAGGACATGGCTAATTGCAGATGAATGCTTCCCAAACCTGGTTGGGCATCAGAAACACCTGGGGAGTTTTTAAAAGATAGATTCCCAGGCCCCACCCAGAGTGGATGGGAATATAGAGGTGGGGCTGATTTGGGGCTCTGGAAATTATCCCCACTTTTATCAGTAATCTTGTGATTTATCATGGCTCCTTGATTTTCCTGCTACTGTTTACCTTTTTTTCCATTTTTCTGCCTATCAGAGAGTTGAGAGAGGCAGAGAGTCAAGTTTACTGCCTATTAGGGGAAAGATCGGGGAATAGAGAAGTTGTAAAGAGGCAATATGTTGCCTGGGGAGAATGGTGGAATGGGGAAAAACATTCATTCCATAAATATTTATTGAGTGCCTGCCTAAGGGTACTAAAAGTACAGACTAAAGATACAGAGCTGAAAAGATCCATTACATCTCAAGGGGCTCAGTCTAGGGGATGGACTTGCTGTTGTATAGTGATGTGTCTTAAGTGCATGATAGAGGCACAGAATAGACTGGGACCTGAGGAAGGAGATGCTGAGCTTTAGGGATTGCCCAGCTCAAGCCTGGGTCAAGCTTAAGCTTGTGTCTCAGGGCATTTGATTAAGCAGTTAGGTATTGGAGTGAATGAATTGCTAGGTAATGAGACAGCATGTAAGAGTATGGGCATGTGAACTTGAATGGTATGATCACAGAGGAATGGCAAATAATTGTTTTAGCTCTATCAGAGGGCATATGCAAAGAGCATGAAAAATGAAATTGGAGGAGAAATCAGGGACAAAATTGCAGAGAACCTTGTATGCTGCTAAGGAATTTAAATTTTGTTTTGATGACATTGGAGAGGCATTGAATGGTTTTGACTAGGGAAGTTCCATGATCAGAGTTTTGCATTAGGTCCTTCAGGCACCTGTGTGTATTGAATACTGGGGGTGAGGGACAACTAGAGATGGAAAACTCAGCCAGAAGGCAGTTACTCTGGTCCAAGGAAATTGATGCAGGCTTCAAGTAGACAAGTGGTAGAGGAGTCAGGTTAGCCCCTTTCTGTATCTTGCTGAGAGCCCAGGTTACATAAAGCTCAGCCACATCATCACTCCCCTTCTTTTATTTAATAAACATCAATGGAGGGAATCCTATGCTAGACTCCCTGATTGAGGTTAGCAGTTAGATGGGTCTTCACAACTAGAATAGTAGCTTCCTGAAATTCTGTGTAACTGCTTCTTGAAGTGTCAAGGTATTAAACTGGAGATCTGGTATTAAACTTGCATGTCTCTGAACTGACAACATTTTTGAAGCTCCAACCTTCTCTATTAACTGTCACAAAGAGTTTCATGTTATTAAACTTACTCATCATCCCACTTGTCTCTCTTATCTAGAACAAATTCCACTTTAACTGAGTTCTGAAACTAGACACTTTCAAACATTCTATCCTTTGTAATTACTGCAGTACTTAACATAGTTTGAGCTCATTCACACTGACACTATGAGAGGATCTTCAATTAGGATATCTTGTAAAGGAAGAGGTGACAGACATTACATAAACAGGCTGATAATACCCAAGGTGAGGAGCGTGTGTGTGGGAAGTGTTTATCTTCAAAAGAGCAAAAGAAGGAACCTGAGGGCCATGAAGAAAGACTAGGAAGGAATAGTTATTTCATTGGCCTCTGGGGCCTATGGGAGACCTAAACTAGTATCTAATGCTCTTAATTCCTTACATCTTTGGAAAGCCTCCACAAGAACGGTTTTGCCTGAGTTGTCCAATCCAATGATAATGATTGTCACATTCCTGGAAATGGAAAAGAAAAATGAGCCAAAACCTTAAAAAGCACTGTTTGTTCTCAGGATAAAGAAAGAATTCTACTCTTCCTTGACATCCGAGGCTCTGCCTACAGTAGTCCCAATGCATTACCAAAAAAAGCAAACCCAAGGTGGTATAAAGTGGTATGGAAACCCCTTCCTAACGTCTCTAAGGATACTTTTCTTCCCTGATTTACTTGCCTGGTAGAATTGGCCATCCTCTCGCAACCTTGCCTCCAATCTTGCAGATGTTGCTTAATCATGTTCCTTCATAATATATATCATGAAGATTTGTCCCTTGAGGGACTAGGGGCAGATATGTTGGAGGAAATGGTTGCATAGGTCTAGAGAAATAATTGCAAAATTACCTTCGTGTCCCTTGAGGTGTCTTTAGCCGAGACCAGCAGGAGGTCAGTAGCCGGAACATGATTCAGTTTGGTTCTTTAATATTAAGTGAAACAAGTAAATGAAAAATAAGCCCCATTATTAGCACTGAACCTAGGTCAGCTTATGAGTACACAGTTGCTGATAAATAAAGTTTGCAGTCAGAAGTCCCTAACTTCATTCTATCCAATCTTGTCTATAGATATCATAGAGGGAGAAACTGGTTATTCTCAACTCTACTGATAGGTATCTGCAAAGTGAGGGGATTTCTTATTAAAGCAACCCACCATGGGCATGATACCATCAGCTGTGGCCTATTTTTTTCAGTCATAGTTCATATCTGTTAGGAATATCTTCATTCAATCCTGGATGGGGATTGGGTATGCACTGATGCCTTGGAGAAGAATCAGATTACATTTCAAGTAGGACCTATTGGGGGACCTAGTCTAAGTAACAATAGTACATTGGGCTTGGTTCTCTTATTGCTTCTGCTTCAAAATGTGGGTGTTGGTAACCCAGTCTCATAGATTTCATGCAATTTCTAGTGCTTTAAGAGACCTTGGAGATCGGGGCACCTGGGTGGCTCAGTCGGTTAAGTGACCAACTCTTGATTTGGCTCAGGACATGATCTCATGGTCGTGGGATCAAGCCCCACATTGGGCTCTGTGCTGAGGGTGTAGCCTGCTTGGGATTCCCTCTTTCCCCCCTCTCTCTGTCCCTCCCCTGCTCGTGCTCTCTTCCTCAAAATAAATAAACTGAAAAAAAGAGACCTTAGAGATTACCTAGTCTAATAGATTTCAAACATCGGTCCAGATGCCTCAGTCTCAAAGATTCCAGAGAGCTGCATAAACTCCCCAGGTGATTTCAAAGTGCAGCCATATTTGGAAGTCATCGCCTAAATAAAAAGGGCAATTTAGACAATCACTTCAAGGTTTATCCATGTTGTAGCATGTGTTAGTATTTTGTTCCTTTTTATGGTTGAATAATATTCCATTGTGTGGATATACTACATTTTGTTTATCCATTCATCAGTTGATATTGCTTCTACTTTTTGGCTCATAGGAGTAATGCTGCTGTAAACGTTTGTGTACAAGTTTCTGTATGGGCATATGTTTTCAGCTCTTTTAGGTATATACCTAGGAGTGTAATTACTGAGTCATATGATAACTCTATAGTTAACCTTTTGAGGCAGTGCCAAACTGTTTTCCAAAGTGGCTGAAATATTTTACACTCCCACCAGCACTGCAGGAGGGTTCTGATTTCTCCACATCCTCACCAACACTTGTTGTTGTCTTTTTGTTTATAGCTTTCCTAGTGGGTGTGAAGTGGTTTCTAATTGTGGTTTTGATTTACATTTTCCTAATCACTAATTATACTGGAGTCTAGAGCTAAGGGATGTGCTGGTTGGGTTAGCAAATACTTCAGATAGGATTTGCTTAGCTATCTAATGAGCACAGTGCAGGTCCAGCTTATCAATGGATAATGTAGCAGGGTACTGCAGAGTCATCCACTATTTTGAAGAATTGTCATTCCCAAATAGAGATTCACACTTCTTGGCATTACTTAGAGTACAGTTTATTCCCTATGAAAGTCACTTGCCTCCCCATAAGGACCTCCTGGAGAATGACTATAGCTTATGCCAAATGAAAGGGAAACCTTATATATGGCCTGAGATCAAATCCAGCCTTACTCCTGCTTTGCTCATGAAGCTGATAAGATCTGGAGCCTGAAACACCAGAGCCCAATTGTCTGGGTTCCACGATAGCCATCTCCTTTTGAGATGAGGCCAGTAGCAGCATCATGCCTAGTTTCTGATAATTGGCAGAGCTTCCTAGCTTGATCTCAGGTTCTCTGTGTTTATTAGTGCCACCAAGAAAGGTCAAACTGACATCACCATCACACAAGGTTTTCCTCAAGGACTCACTCTAAAGAAGGATAAATAAATGGGATAACTGAGGAAGAAAACAATTAGGCTAAGGGTTCCCAGTCCTTTGTTTCATTTCCAGTATCTCCCCTAGGTATCCTGGGTTGAAATCACCTAAGTTAAACCTCTAGATCTCTTATCTGTAGAATGGAGATAATGATATATTTTGCTTACCTTGAGATGGTTAATTATATATCTGATTAGAAGTTGGTTCTTTTTGGATGAAAGACATAAGATGTGTAGAGTAATAAAAAGGTGTATTGAGCTTTCTAACCTTCTTGCCAGATTAATACAGCTCAGTTGCCTGCTTATGAGGGGTAAGGCAATGACCTAACAATGGCTGTCAAGGTTCTGAAATATCTATGGCAACCACTGCCTGGTTCATAGCAACCAAACCCACATCATCCTACCTTGTACAATTACAGCTTATTACTTAAATGAACTTTTAGTCATCATGAATTTTTTTTAGTTTACAAAGTATTTATATATAATATATAAAGTATATATTTATTTATATAGAACTTAGTATGTGCCAGCACTTGTTTAAGCACATTATACATATTAACTCATTTAACCCTTATTACAACATTGACAAAAAGTAGGAGGTGTTCCTACTTTTTGGAGATGAGGTTCACAAAGAAGTTATCTTCCCAAGGTTACCCAGCCAGCAAGTGGTAAAAGCCAGAATTCACACCCAGATGTTCTGGCTTCAGGGTCTGTATCTTAGATTAGGGTCTCCACAGGCTATGTTAGTGAGATAATCTCAGGTATCAGAGAAACTGCCTCTGCTCTGGGCCTCTCTATCTCTTCTAGCCAAACTATATCTTCTTTTTTTAGTGAACTTTTAAAAAATAAACTTCAGGTGAGGGAGGTAAGATGGCAGAGAAGTAGGGGGACCAGGATTTTCCTCATCCCTCAAACACAGCTATATTGAGGTCAGATCGCTTGAAACACTCAGGAAATTGATCTGCGGAGTGGCAGAAGGATTTCCACAGTTGGAGGGAGGCACCTTGGCAGGATGGAGGTGCATGTATGTGAATTGGGAGAGATAAAACAGCGTAGGCATGGAGGGGAAGGAAACCTTTCTGTGGAGAGACAAAAGAGAGAGAAAGAGAGAGGGCTTGTGAAAGAGCAGCATCAAGTGAGCACAAGAGGAAAACCTCTCTGGACCATGGACTAGGGAATGAGAAATACAGAGGGCCAGTTTCTTTTTTGCAGACAGCCTTATGAGCTGAAACTCAGAGGTTTGGAAGTATGTGACTTTCTCCTGAGCAAAGCTGGGAGCTTTGGCTCCAGCTTCTGGGGAGTAGGGAGCCATCCTGGAGTGCATAGCATGGTGCAGTGATCTCAGGGGCACACTGGGAGAAAACAGTCCCCTTTCTGGTGTACATTGGGAAGAGGGTTTATTGCCTCCCAAGGACAAAAGATCCTGCAGGCACCAGCCAAAGGCCTTTTATCAGCAAGATATGGTAGCTCTACTCCAGAAAAGGGGAAAGGAGCCCCGCTGAGCTAAATCCTTTAAGACTTAGGGTTTTGAATCTCAGCGGAGTGCCTAGAAGACATGGGAGAACTGTGGAGTGTGGCAAATTGACTGTCCTTACAATTCTGTGAGGCTTGCCTGAACAGCATGGTTTGAGACACTGTACTTTCCTCCAGTCTAGGGAGGAGAGATTGGGGTATTGTCATTTTTCTCCACAGTAACAACATAGTGGGGCTTCAGAGAGCAGCCCAGTGGCCCCCAGGGGAGGCTGGACTCACTTACACCAAACCCCACCCCTCCATGCCTGGCAACAGCTTATTTACTAGATCAAGACCGACCCAACCCAACGTAGCCTGCCTCTCCTCCAGACCAGCACAGCCATGGGTCCCAGGCACCAACAGACAACTGTTTTTTTTAGGTTGTTTTTCTTTTTTCTTTTCTTTTCTTTTCCTTTCTTTTCTTTTCTTTCTTTTCTTTTCTTTTCTTATTCTTATTCTTTCTACCCTCTTCCTTTTTGCTTTTGGAATCAGGTTCATAGTTTCTGATTTGTTTTTGGCCAGTTCTTATTATATATATAAATTCTGTTTGTTTATTTGTTTGATCAGGCATTTTTATTCTTTTCTTTTTCCACATATCTCTTTCTTCATCTTCTTTATTTTCCACTCCCTTTCTCTGGATTTAGCCTTACAGTTTTTTTTTTTTTAATTCTCTGTTTGGTCTTCTTTTCTCCCCTTTCAATTTTCTCTTATTATGGGGTCAGGCTTCCCCCTACCCTTTTCCTTTTTTCCTAGGGTTACTTAAACAAACAGATCAAAGCACACATGGTAGAAGATCTAAAAACTCCACCACTACAAGCAGGGAGAAACTCTACAGAGGACTGACCATTGGGATAGCATACTCAAAATGCAACAACAGAGTGCACACAACATACACCAAAAACACTTCCTGAAGTGCCATGGCCTAGACAGCATATGACCCCTTTTTAATATAGTAGTACTCTTAGGTACAGGATGCATAACAAGTATTTAAAACACACAAAGGACAGAAATTTAGCTAAAATGACTAAACAGAGGAATTCTCCCCAAAAGAAACTTCAAGAAGAAATCACAGCCAGAGAATTGCTCTAAACAGATATAAACAATATATCTGAACATGAATTTATAATAACAGTCATAAGACTAATAGCTAGGCTTGAAACAAGCATAAAAGACACCAGAGAAACTCTTGTTGCAGAGATCAAAGACCTAAGAACTAGTCACAATGAATTAAAAAATGCTATAGCTGAGATGCAAAATAAGCTAGATACAGTGACAGTGAGGATGGAAGAAGCAGAGAATAGGTCAAATAAAAGATAAAATTATGGAAAATAAGCTGAAAAGAGGGGGAAATTACTAGATCACGAGGGGAGAATTAGAGAACTAAGTGATTCCATGAAAGAGACAATGTTTGTATCATAGGAGTCCGAAAGGAATAAGAAGAAGAGAGAGAAAGGGGCAGAAGTTATATTTAAACAAATCATAGTTGAGAACATCCCTGATCTGAGGAAGGACACAGGCATCCAAGTCCAAGAGGCACAGAGAACTCCCTTCAAAATTAACAAAAACAGGTCAACACCACAACATATCATAGTGAAACTGGCAAAATACACAGATAAAGAGAGAATTCTGAAAGCAGTTTGGGACAACAGGCCTTAACCTACAAGGGTAAACACCTAAGGGTAGTAAGCAGACCTGTCCGCTGAAACTTGACAGGCCAGAAGGGAGTAGCAGGAAATATTCAATGTGCTGAACAGGACAAATATGCAGCCAGGAATCCTTTATCCAGCAAGGCTGTCATTCAGAATAGAAGGAGATATAAAGGCTTTCCCAGACAAACAAAAACTAAAGGAGTTCATGACAACTAAACCAGTCCTGCAAGAGATCCTAAGGGGGACTCTGTTAGTGGAAAGTAGCAAAGACTACAAAGGACCAGAGACATCATAACAAACACGAAATCTACAGATAATACAATTGCACTAAATTCATATCTTTCAATAATCACTTTGAATGTAAATGGACTAAATGCCCCAATCAAAAGACATAGGGTATCAGAATGAATAAAAAAGCATGATCCATCTATATGCTGCCTACAAGAGACTCATTATAGACAGGAAGACACCTGTCGATTGAAAGTGAGGGGATGAAGAACCATCTTTGATGCTATTGGACATCAAGAGAAAGCCAGAGTAGCCATACTTATATCAGAAACAAACTAGATTTTAAAACAAATACTGTAACAAGAGAAGAGGAAGAAGAAGAAGGGCATTATACCATAATTAAATGGGCTCTCCATCAAGAAGAGCTAATAATTGTAAATATTTATGCCCCCAAGATGGAAGAACCCAAATATATAAATCAGTCACAAACATAAGCAAACTTATGGATGATGATACCATAATTGTAGGAGACTTTAATACTCTACTTATAGCAATGGAGAGATCATCTGGGCAGAAAAAAATCAATAAGGAAAGGACAGCTATGAATGACACATTGGATCAGATGGAACTAACAGATATACTCAAAACATTTCTTCCTAGAGCAGCAGAATACACATTCTTCTCAAGTGCATATGTAACATTCTCCAAAATAGATGACATTTTGGGTCACAAAACAGCTCTCAACAGGTACAAAAAGATTGAGATCACACCATGCATATTTTCAGATCACAATGCTATGAAAGTTGAAATCAGCCACAAGAAAAAAATTTGAAAGCCCCAAAATACATGGAGGTTAAAGTACACCCTACTAAGGAATGAATGGGTTAAGCAGGAAATTAAAAAAGAAATAAAAAATATATGGAAGCAAATGAAAACGAATGCAGCAAAGGCAGTTCTAAGAGGAAAATACATTGCAATTCAACAGGCCTATCTAAAGAAGTAAGCAAGGTCCCAAATACACAGCCTAACCTTACACCTAAAGAAGGAGCAGCAAATAAAGCCTAAGGCCAGTAGAAGAAGGAAAATAATATAGAGCAGAAATAAATGATATAAAATCCAGAAAAACAGTAGAACATATCAATGAAACTAAGAGCTGTTTTTTTTTTTTTAAATATCAACAAAATTGATAACCCCCTATTCAGACTTCTCAAAAAGAAAACAGAAAGGCAAACTGGGCAATCTGGAAAAAATGGACAAACTCCTAGACACTCACATGATACCAAAACTCAAATGGGAAGAAACAAAATATTAACAGACCCATAACCAGCAAAGAAATGGAATCACATATCAAAATTCTCCCAACCAATAAGAGTCCTGGGCCAGATGGCTTCCCAGGGAAATTCTACCAGACATTGGTAGAGTTAATACCTATTCTTCTCAACCTGTTCCAAAAAATAAAAGTGGAAGGAAAGCTTCCAAACTCATTTTATGAAACCGTCATTACCTTGATTCCCAAACCAGACAAAGACCCCACTGAAAAGGAGAAATATAGGTAAATATCCCTGATGAACATGAATGCAAAAATTCTCAACAAGATACTAATGAATAAAATTCAAAGTACATTAAAAGAATTATTCACCATGATCAAGTGGGATTCATTCCTGGGCTGCAGGGCTGGTTCAATATTCACAAATCAATCAATGCAATACATTTAGAAGAAAGGATAAGAACCATATGATCCTGTCAATAGATGCAGAAAAAGCACTTGACAAAATAAGGCATCATTTCTTTATAAAAACCCTCAAAAAAGTTGGGTTAGAAGGAACATATCTTAACAGTATAAAAGCAATATATGAAATGCCCACAGCTAATATCATCCTCAATGGGGAAAAACTGAAAGCTTTCCCCTTATGATCAGGAACACGACAGGTATATCCACTCTCACCACTGTTGTTCAGCATAGCGTTGGAAGTCCTAGCCTCAGCAATCGGATAACAAAATGAAATAAAAGGCATCCAAATTGGCAAAGAAGAAGTCAAACTTTCACTTTTTGCAGATGACATAATACTCATGGAAAACCTGAAAGAGTCCACCAAAAACCTGCTAGAGCTGATACATGAATTTACCAAAGTCGCAGGATATGAAATCAATGTACAGAAATTGGTTGTATTTCTATGCACCAATGATGAAGCAACAGAAATAGATATCAAGAAATCTATTCCATTTACAATTGCACCAAAAAACCATAAAATACCTAGAAATAAACCAAACCAAAGAGGTAAAAATCTGTACACTGGTAACTATAGAATGCTTCTGAAAGAAATTGAAGAAGACACAAAGAAATCTCATGGGTTGGAAGAACAAATGTTAAAATGTCGATACTACCCAAAGCAATCTCTACATCCAATGCAATCCCTATCAAAATAACAACAGCATTGTTCACAGAACTAGAACAATCCTAAAATATGTATGGAACCAAAAAGACCCTGAGTAGCCAAAGTAATGTAAAAAAAGAAAACCAAAGCTGGAGACATCACAATCCCAGACTTTCACCTGAATTACAAAGCTATAATCAAACCAGTATGGTATTGGCACAAAAGCAGACACATAGCTCAATGGAATAAAATAGAATGGAAAACCCAGAAATGGGTCCACAAATATATGGCTAACTAATCTTCAACAAAGCAGGAAAGAATATCCAATGGAAAAAAGACCGTCTTTAGTAAATGGTGCTGGGAGAACTGAACAGCAACATGCTCAAGAATGAAACTGGACCACTTTCTTACACCATACCAAAAAATAAATTCAAAATGGATGAAAAACCTAAATGTGAGACAGAAAACCATCAAAATCCTAAAGAAGGAAACAGGCGGGAACCTTTTTGACCTCAGCTACAGCAACTTCTCACTTGACATGTCTCTGGCAGCAAGGGAAATAAACGCAAAATGAACTATTGGGACCTCATCAAATAAAAAGCTTATGACCAGCAAAGGAAACAATCAACAAAACTGAAAGGCAACCTAAGTAATGGGAGAAGATATTTGCAAGTGACATATTGGATAAAGGGTTAGTATCCAAAATCTGTATAGAACTTACCAAACTCAACACCTGAAAAACAAATAATCCAGTGAAGAAATAGGCAGAAGACATGAATAGATACTTTTCCAAGGAAGACATCCAGATGGCAAACAGACACATGAAAAGATGCTTAACATCACTTATCATCAGGGAAATACAAATCAAAACCACAATGAGATATCACCTCACACCTGTCAGAATGACTAACATTAACAACTCAGGAAACAACAGCTGTTGGCGAGGATGTGGAGAAAAGGGAACACTTTTGCACTGTTGATGGGAATACACACTGACGCAGCCATTCTGGAAAGTAGTATGGAGGTTCCTCAAAAAATTAAAAATAGAACTACCTTACAACCCAGCAATTGAACTACTAGGAATTTATACAAAGGATACAATAGTGACATAAAGGGGCACACACAGACACCCATATTTATAGCAGCATTATCAACAATAGCCAAATCATGGAAACAGCTCAAATGTCCATCAACTGATGAATGGATAAAGAGGAAGTGGTATATATATACAATGGAATACTACTTGGTGACAAAAAAAAAAAAAAAACGGTTAAATCTTGCCATTTGCAACAAAGTGGATGGAACTGGAGGGTATTATGCTAAGCAAAGTAAGTCAGTCAGAGAACAACATATAATTTCACTTATATGTGGAATTTGAGAAACTCAATAGATGGTCATAGGGGAAGGGATGGAAAAATAAGATAAAAACAGAGAGGAAGGCAAACTGTAAGAGACTCTTAAATACAGAGAATAAACTGAAGGTTCCTGGAGGTAGGGTGAGTTGGGGAAGTTGGGTTAAATGGGTGATGAACATTAAGGAAGGCACATTTTGGGATGAGCACTGGGTTTCGTATGTAAGATATGAATTTCTGGGTTACACTACAGAAGTCAAGACTACACTGTATGTTAACTTAAAAATAAATTTTAAAAATAGTAAAATAAATACAGCTCTAAAAATATAAAATAAAATAAAATAAAATAAAAAGTAAACTTCATTTTTTAGGATGATTTTAGATAAACAGAAAAATCACAAAGATACTACTGAGATTTCCCATATACCCTGCACCCAATTTCCCCTATTTTAGCATCTTACATTAGTATGGTGCATTTTTTACAGTTAATGAATCACTTTCTTTAATGTTCTTTTTCTGTTTCAATATCCCATCTAGAATACCACAGTATATTCGGTTGTCAAGTCTCCTTATGCTCCTCTGGACTGTGACAGTTGCTCATATTTTGTTTTTGATGACCTAGACAAGAGTACCATTCAGGTATTTTGTAGAATGCTCTTCACTTTGGTATTTGTCTGATATTTTTCTCATAAGTAGTCAGAGTTATGTGATCTTGGGAGGAAACTCACACAATCAAAGGCCTTTCTTATCATCATATCATCACTACGTGCTATCAACATGACTTATTATTGATGATGTTGACTTTGATCACCCAGCTGAGGTGGTGGTTGTCAGGTCTTTCCACTGTAAAGTTACTCTATTCTCCCCTTTCATACATGACTCTTTAGAAGAAAGTCACTATGT